>JAPMNZ010950179.1:0-10229 GCA_029875035.1 Pomatoschistus microps | reverse complement strand
CAGCCTCTGAGGCCTTTCAAAGAAGGTGTGTATATGTACTGACAGATCATGTGACACTTAGATTGCACACAGTCTAACATCATTTCACTAATTATGTGACTTCTGAAAGTAATTGGTTGCACCAGAGCTTTTTATGGGCTTCATAACAAAGGGGGTGAATACATACCAATTTTCAGGTTTTTATTTCTGAAAAATAGTTTTATGTATGTATTTTTCTCAATTCACTTCATCAACCTAGACTATTGTTTCCTGATCCATCACGTGAAATTCAGATTGAAAAAACATTGAACTAAAGGCTGTAATGTAGCAAAATAGGTAAAAAGCCAAGGGGGTGAATACTTTTGCAAGGCACTGTATCTGTGAGCCTTTCAGGACGTGATTGGACTAAGTCAATGCACAGTTTTGAAACCTTTTGGTGATTTTAAATGTTCTACTCCCAGACAATATTATGAATGTGCCAGCCCCTCCATACCCAGGGCCACCACTAAGTTACCCAAGTGGTCAACCTGCTTCACAAATGGCTGTTCAAGGAGGTACATGTTTCTGCATAAGTAGTATTTCTACATTCATAATGGCTTTTGTGTGCCCTAACTTTCTCATTCCACACAGGTGCTGTTTATCATGCCCCAATGACTGTTTTAACAGGTTTGTAGCCACTTATCATACGTACACTTACTCTACTATCATTATTCTATTAATAAAAAGAGGAAATACTACAGTATATAATCTGTCTAACAGGTCCTCCATTTACATCACCACCACCATCAAGCAATATGGGTAAGTGCTGATGTAAAAATTGCAGTATAATATTATTTGAAGCAACAATGAACAGTTTTCTCTACATTCTATAGGCACCTTTGCTCAGGATGTGCCCCGTGCGACTGAATGCCCTCACTGCCACCAGGCGGTTGTCACTCAGCTCGAGCACACTGTGGGAACTCGGACCTGGCTCATGTGTATCGTTATCTTTGCGGCTGGGTACAAATGACAAATGAAGAATGTGTACTGAACATGGTTTTGACATTTTGCCCTCTGTTGTCTTCCAGGGCCTGGCCTTGCAGTTGTATTCCCTTCTGTGTCAATTCATGTAAGGACGTGAAGCACCGCTGCCCATCCTGCCAAAAATTCATGTACTTTTAGATTCAGAGAGTTGTAGCTGTCCCCCATGTGATATTATGGCATCATCTGAAGCCTTTTGTGACTAAATGTTTCATGTAGCATCATGTTTTCTGCTTACTTCTATCCACTATTGTTTTACACTATTATCCAGGGTCAATCCATGACTTATAAGCTTATTTGTGTTATTTAACCTCATCCTGAAAAACTGACATGCAACTAATATGTGTAAAAATGTAAACCTGTTCAGTGTATATTTTGTGTTTATTAAATATCTATCTGTAAATACAGTGGTCCAAATTTTGTTTTTGTTTGATTTGTGGCAGAGAAAAAGGTGGAAGGGATTGGTGGACTTAAGTTTGGAGTCGCCCTCTATCACCTGACTTTTCGTCTGTTCAGTTTTAGACAGAGATTGTTCATGTCTGGCTTTTATCACCCAAAGTGTTGTGAATCCCAGAACTTTGAGTAATCTTGTGATCTTGAGTTTCACTAAAGCGCATGCATGGGAATACTGTAGCTTCTAATAAGTTCGTCCTGTGTACTTTCTAGGTGTAACTTGGAAAGAATTGGACCTTGGTATTAATGTAAAGTCAATATCAATATCTTCTATCTATCAATATAATAATAATAATAATGATATTAAACCATGTGTTTAACACTACATGAGCAAACACACCTCAAATACTGCTACCTAATAATTCATCTTAATCTTAACCGCAGGCTTCAGTCAATATGCCCCTCCATACCCAGGGCCACCAATGCAATATCCAGGGGCAGGGCAGCCAATGTGTCCCCCTCCACAAGGGGGATTTCAAGGTTAGTACAGAACATTAAAACATATTTTTGTATTGACTCTTTAATTTGTTGTTTGAATAAAACATTTTACTTTTGTTCAGGCCCAGCCTACACCCAGCAAGTGCCCACCACAGGTGATGATTCAGCCTTACACCTGATTATGACATTGATCAGAAAATACATCATTAAACACATTTAATAAGTGAAATAATATACTTGTATGTGAAAGCCAGATCTTGTCAGACCTCTGATGTCGTGCAGGGAAGGGCCAGGTCAGTACTGTGATGGGAGACCTCTAGGATCACCAAATGTCAGATATAGACTGTAAATGCCACAGTAGGGCGGCTGTATAGTGCTGAACTTTAGTTGTGTCCTTAGGCAAGACACTTCTCCCACATTGCCTAGAATGAGTCTGGTGTGTGTGAATGGTTCGTGGAGGTCGGAGGGGCCGATGGCACAGACTGGTTGCCTCACTTCTGTCAGTGTGCTCCAGGGCAGCTGTGGCTACAGTAGTAGTTTATTACCACCGTGTTTGGAGATTATGAATAATGACATGTGAAGCGTCTTTTCCTGAAAAGCACTAAATCAATGCAGTATTATATTTATTTTAAGACTTAGTAATGAAAGAACATGATGGAAGCATGTCATCAGTCATAAAGGGTGAACACACAGTCTCACCATAGACTGTGTGGCTCAATGAAACCCAATAGGGAAGTAGACAAAGTTTGGCTCCAACTCGCTCTGGCTCCTGTTGTCGTGCATTGAAAAGTAAACTGGTAATCAGGAGTAAACAATCACTTCAAAATTGGACTCTTCTGCAGTTGTTTGGTCTGAATAAAAACTACAATTTGAAACAATCTTCTTTCTGGGACTAAAAAGTCACTGTCAAGGACTGTCAGGTTTTCAAAGCTCACCTTCCGCAGCAACATTTCTGGCACCGACCAATCAGAGAGCAGCACCACTGACACAGCACAACAGGGAGAGGAGGAAAGTGTTAAAAGTGAATATGATTCAAGCCAACATAAAACAATTCAGTGTGCGTTTAATCCAGAAGAAAGAAGCCTCTTGGCCTTTTCTGGTCTGAAAATAATGGGGAAAAAACCATGGATCTATAATAATATCTGGATAGGGTTTTACTAGATTATAGCTCTCCCATGGGCACAGAGGGCGCCCGTGGTACTGCAGACTAAATTCACGTGGGCCACACAGACAAACGTCCCATAGAACTCAATGTAAACTAAAACAGCTTGACCTCAGCTGACAGTGAACCTACAGCTTTCATAAAGGTCGTATTTTGTGGAGATTTTTTTGTCCCTTGTCATCCTGAACTTTTTTCTTCTTAAATCCTTTGGTTTTCTTTAAATCTACACTTTTCTGCCACAAACTCTGCTCATCTGGCTCCTGCTCTAACTCCCGCTCTAACTTCGCTCTGATCAGCAGCTCTGATCAGCAGCTCTGATCAGCAGCTCTGATCAGCAGCTCTGATCAGCAGCTCTGATCAGCAGCTCTGATTGGTCAGAGCGCAGCCGAGCCCCTCTGGGCACGTGCATGACAGCCACACACGTGTATTTGGCACAATGCATCATGGGAACTCATCCACTGCACAGAACCGGGAGGACCAGACTATGCTCAAATATGGCCGAGTTCCGCTAATCTTTCGGTCCCCGTGGTGGCACATGCGCCACTGTGCACAAGCCATTGATTTAAATTGGGCGCCATCTTGGTTCATCGTGACTTCATTTGTGGAGATGTGAAAGCATCAAACACATGAACACTAATCACATGCATCGATACAGACCTGTGATGTCATGAGGACTGTGGCATCTACTCCTGAAGTGAAGTCCAGTTAGAGCAATAATTATGATTCATAATTAATTACAATGACTTTATTAAACCACTGATGCATACTACATACGGCCCCAGCAAAGCAATGTCAATATATATTTATTATTTTGTCTAGTTGTGGTCCACACTGCAGCACCAGTGCTCTACTCAACAGGTGAGTGTAAAACCTCTATATAAATGTGTCTTCTCTGTGTTTACTTTTTGATATTGATTAAATGTCTCAAATGTTGTAAATGTTAGTAAATAAGTTAAGAAACAAACTTTAGTTAGTTACTTAACTAACGTAAAGTTAGTTAGTTAGTAATGTTTATTTGGTATGTAGGCAACATGTTCTGGAATTTGAATAAAACTAACTTTTTCTACATGTTCTGATATTAGTGGCTAATTCCAAATTTGTATAATTTTCTTCTAAATCTACAAATACATGATAATAAAGTGACAAATAAATCCTCACACATCAACGAAAAACTAATGAATAAAAATATACAATGAAATCATATGAAACGAATCATAAGCAATATGAATACCACAAGAAAACAATTAAGCCAAGTAAAATAAGGAGTGCTGAGAAACATTAAGAAACAAAATACAATTGATTTTCAGCTCCTTAAAGGAGCTGTACCTGTTTCTGCAAGGTTTTTTTCAGTTTGAATGTTTAGCACCGCCCCCCAACTTGCTCACAGGCTTTTCATTTTGAGAAACCCTCCTACTCTCCCCTACTCTCTCCTCCCACAGAGTCATCTAGTTTTAGTTGCGATCTGATACAATGCAAACATTAGCATTAGCACAATTTCTCGTAAGCTGTACAACAATCACTGATGAAATGGTACAAAAGCAAGAGCAACACACTGCTTACAAAATATACAGTGCAATAACTGAAAAACTACTGCCAGTGTTGTGTCCAAATTTTGTCCGTGGCGGTACCGGACCCACAGGTCTGTCCATCGAGGATACGACGTAAGCTAGCTATGTTCACCAGGGCTTGATAATCTTACACAGCCAGAGGCATCGCCACTTTCAGCTGTGATAATGTTCTGTTTACCTGGGCTGCAGACGCTAGAGGAGGCGTGGCCTGTTTGCAACAGCGCTGCCCCTTGTTTTGCAGGTGGAGGAGAACTAGCGTCTCGCTCGTTTCTACTCTGCAATGCATGGCCTGAATTCATACACAAGCTGAATCAATGAGCTAAACTTTTCAACTAAATTTTGTTTTAATACAACTTGTATGTAGTAATACGCTTTTTTATGTACTCATTAGATAGTAAATCAGGTATAGTTCCTTTGATTATTAGAAATTCCATTGCCATATGTCATTTAAAACTGTTTCCTTGTCCACAATTGAAATATAAATAAATATAGATCATGAATTTAACTTCTTCAATGGCTCCAGCCCTGCAGGACGTCTCCGGACAGGCCATGTGCCTTCACTGCCAGCAGACTGTGTTAACTCACATTCAGCCCACACCAGGACTCCTGACCTGGCTTCTGTGCGGTGGACTCTTCCTCCTTGGGTATTATTGAATCTGTGAAACCAAAACTCTGACTTGCTGAAGTTGACAGTGTGTATTATGTGCTCTAGGCTTTGCATCTGCAGCTGCATTCCCTTCTGTGTTGAGTCCTGTCAAGACGTGGAGCACCACTGCCCAAACTGTCGAAGGGTCATCTATGTCTACAAGAGAATGAAATAAAGACGTGTTTTTCAGTCATAGATTTATAGGGAATCATAATCGAATATCACTTGACAGTTAATGAATAAAACTGTTCTGTTTTTTTATATGCAAAAATAAAATATTTTATTCATACTTTGTGTTCAATGTGTTGTGGTTCCTATAATCATTTATTGTGTAGTCAGCCTACACAGTTTTGCTAACACCAGAATTCTGTGTTGTATTGAGGAATAAGACCATGTGATTTGTTGTGTACTTCAATAAACACATTTGCTCTTCACAAATTTCCACTTCACAAGTTGTGGATAGTGTGTAATATGTTCAAAGCGCTCTGATGAAGCTTGTGACACATGTAGCTCGGAAGTGTTTAGGAATACAAGACTGAATGCATAAAAATATGTTTTTTTTATCTTTTAAAAGACTGAACATGCATAATCCCAAATCATACGATACAAGAGTCCTCCATGTTCCTTGCGACATAACATTGAAAATGACCAATGATATGGTTTATCACTTATCTACATACAGAATCTTATTACACTACAACATTTACCAACTTGTTCATTTTAATATTTTAAAAGATGTTTTTAACAAACTAACGTTTATATATTCTTCATAAGTTGTGTAGGACTGAGTTACTGAGTTGTTCAGGAGTTCTCACTGCATTGGTTGGAATGTAATCAAGCCAGAAATCAAAGCAGTTTAACAATTCATTTTTTAATCTTTAGGAACATTTTAGAATATTTGAATTCTGAAGAAGGTAAAAGCCACAGCAAAACGATCATTGTGCATTTCCTTTGGAGAGGTTTCTATGTGGCTCAAAGCTCTTTAAAGGAGACACAAAAATGAAAAAATATACTCAATATTTTATATTATGTGTGAAAATGGTCTAAATAGATATTTAATCCTTGGTCCCATCAGGAGTATGTGCCGTCGTTGTAGTGAGTGTATGAAGGCACAGGGAGGCCACACACCACTGAGGCTCCTGGGAAGTTTCACAGAAGTTGGATCAGTCTGTGAACTGCCTACTTCGACTCTGAACCTCCAAGCAATCTTCTTTTATTTCGTTCTCCATGAATGTCTTTATTTACTCTATGAATGTTGACTGAATTATCCCGTTCATTGAGTTTTAAGAGGTGTTAAAGCTTTAACTTTATTGTTTGAGCAGTCTATACTATTTTTTTCATCTTACTTTCATTATCGCTTTCATGTGATTGTCTGCGGATTATAATCATGTGAGTCAACTTGGTCTGCTTGTTAGAAACTACAGACACAAGTACATGTATAAACGATAATGGCAAAACAAAGTATTGACTGTTGTTTAAAAGAAGGATTTTCTACTTTCTGCATGTGGAAAATCACACGCATGATCCTGTTGGGGAAATCTAATTTGTGTTATTAATCACTATTTAATCCAGGGGTAAATCAATAATGAAATATGCAGTTTGACATTCACTCGAGGCTATCGGAGGAGTGGGCAACGCATTTTTTATTCCCAAAAAGATTAAACACAATAAAAGCTCACAAAACAGGCGTCACAACAGCTGGGTTAATAGTGAGCGATGACTTGTACCAACATGTTTACACGAACATCTCATGCTCAAACTGAAACTGAAATAACGTTTGCCAAACTTTGCCACATCTCTTTTGACTTTGACGATAGCAGCAGGAGAACCATTATTCTCTATGAAAAAGGTAAAGAAATTTGTTTTTTAAAGTTTTACAGTATTATTGAAATGTGATTTGAAGTGTAACTTAAAGTATATAAAGAATACTTTGCAATTTTGTGTGAAATTCTGTTATGATTTTTATGCAGTGGTTTTCCCCCCCACCCCCAACACCCCCTTCTCCAAAGCGTAAGTTTGAAAACGATTTGATCATTATTGATATTATTCTAAAGTTTTCTATATCCTCAGTTCTCCAAAAGGAATGGAGAAAAATACCCAAATTGTAAGTAACACTGTATGTTGTATGTCATTTCTATCCATGTATTTTTTCTTTCTTCTTTTCTCTGTTTTTCTTCATACTATTCTGTTATTTGTTGCTTGTAGGGAAAAGGATGATTATCTGCAGTACCTTTTTGATTATCAGCCAGACAGAAAGGATGTAGAACACATCCGGATTTTGCTTCATGGACCCTGTGATGCAGGAAAGTCCAGTTTCATCAACAGCGTAGAGACCACTTTACGAGGGCGGATGACTGGACAGGCTCTGACTGGTGTTGGCCAGGACAGCTTCACCACCCAGGTAAATCAGCAATACATCTGTCTGTGTTTCTGATTGTAATGTAACTGATTCAACAAACAATGTTATGGACAGTATCGGACTCATAAAATACAAAAAACAAAACCTGGGAGCTTTTATCCATTTGTGTTCAATGACATGATGGGAATGGAGAAAGATGAGACCAGAGGGATTTGTGTGGATGACATCAAAATGACCATGGAGGGACATGTAAAAGATGGTTATGTGGTGAGTTTTTGACAAATATAGGATTAAGTTGTCAGTTAATAAATTAATAATCCTGTTCTTTGTTTCAGTTTAATCCACACTCCCGCTTTACAAGTGCAGACCAGTTCTATAATGACAGCCCCACTGTAAATGACCAGACGCATGTGCTGGTTTGTGTGGCCTCAGCCAGTCGGGTCAGTATAATGAGTGAGGAAGTCATGAAAAAGATGAGAGAAGTCCGACTCGCTGCCAGAGACTTGGGTAATGTTGTAGTAATTTTTTCTTACAGTATATAATTCATACAGAATAAAACAATATAAAAACACAGAAATACAAAATGGATTTTGGTTCTGAAGATAAAACAAAAATAACCATCATGTTAAAACAGAAAATAACCAACATTGCTTACAGGGATCCCTCAAATGGCCATTCTTACTAAGATCGATGAAGCATGCCCCGAGGTCCAGTCTGACTTACAACAAGTCTACAGAAGCAAGTTTGTGCAAAAGCAGGCATGATCCACTTGTTTAATAATTGTGGGTTTACAGTTTTACAAGTTTACAGGATTATATTGAATCTTGTTTGAATTTAGATGCAGACACTCAGTGCAGCTCTGGGGGTTCCCTTGAACTGCATCTTCCCTGTGAAGAACTACCACTGTGAGATCGACAGAGACCATGACATTGAAAAACTCATTCTGATGGCCCTGAAGCAGATGATTGATTTTGGGGAAGATTTTGTGAACAACTTTGTTAAAACCTGCAAATCAGAATAAATGCAAATATAATGTATTTAAATGGGATGAGAAGGGGCATTCAATTCCAACTTGTAACCATGGAAATATAATTGTTTCTATTCATTCATTTCAAGGGTTCTTTTTCAATCATTTCTAATTCTTGATAAAGACTATTAATCAGAACATACTATTTCACGACATGTTTTTGTATTCTCAAAAGACCTGGAGGTGGAATCAAATCCAGGTCGTCCTTGTTGTTAAGCAGACAACATTGTTTGATTATCTATACTTTTGTTTTCAACAAATATTAATTATGTGGTTTATCTTGTTCTTCTACAAACACATGGGCAAGTCTTTTGAAAATGAAAGCAAATGAACATAATGTGTGTGTGCATGGAAAATGGAAATGGAAAATGCATTTATTTTACAATAAATCAATCAAATGTACAGTACCCCTTTGTAGCAGTCATGCCATATTCTACACAAAGAAATAATTCTTATTGAGGCAGACTAAACATTCTGTGACCTCAGCTGTTTAAGGAACGAAAAAACAGAAGTAGTCTCTGTTTCTTGCTGCTTAATCTGTTCTGTGTCTCATGGTGTGGTCAGGAAGTGGCATTATTTCCTCTGTCCGGCACTTGTGCTGCTCCACTGTTGACTGTAAATAAAGTGCTAAACACAGTGAATAATGGAGGCCCTGGAGCTGGAGGCAGAGCAGAGGTCGTGCACTGAGGATCGGATAGAGCACGCTGTGGAGAGGTGTCTGTGTGACCTTGGACTGGACGGTCCAGACAAACAGCAGTGGAGTGGTAAGACCTCAGACTCACTGCATTCAAATAGGAACTAAACTATCCACAAAACACAACTTTTGTCAACGCTGTAGGTGATGTGTTTGCATTGATATTTTCAACCAATTAATCTTTTGGCTCCAGTTGGCTTCTCTATAAATATATGATATGAAAAGGTCCAATAAAGTATATCTACATCAGAACACATGGTATTCTATCACTCACTGTACTGTGCTTCTTTGGCGCTCAAGTTAATTGGCTAATTAGTACCATTGCTAATTAGGCGTTAGCATCATCCCCATAGCTCTCGTGGATCGATTTGTTCCCCCCATAAACAGTGTTCATTGAATAAACTAACGCAGAGACAAACGGTATATAATGTTACATGATGGCGGTGCTCTGCACAAATTACAGTTTGTATTCAATGCGGATGGTCTGTGTCATTTTTAGTAGATTATTCTTAACAAAATATGCTTGGGTTGACCCAAATGGACAGGTGTTGTAGAGTGATTTAAAAGACAAACTTCTGACATCATAACATTGTGTTTTGTCTTAAAAATCCATATTATGAACAAAAACCTGAACATGAACCTTCAATATTGCTTTGCATCGGACAATAACTGGATTAACTTCCTGAGGGACAGCGAGCCTCAAAGTGATTGTCCGCAGTTTGTCAGAAAAATAGAGAGAGAGGTAACCTGGCAAGAGCCAGATTGATGATTGTGTAGAACTCTATGCGTTCTACACAATATCAATCTGGGATTTCTCCCGGAGAATCCTTTCGGGGAAAGCAGCAGAATACTTGAAGCTGATTGGGCGAAGTGACGCTGTGTG
>JAPMNZ010950171.1:0-12110 GCA_029875035.1 Pomatoschistus microps | reverse complement strand
AAAAAATCAGACAATGCGATTTCCTGGATATGTATCTATGATGAAAATTACAGGCCTCCCTCACATTTTTAAGTGGGCAGTGCACAATTGGTGGCTTTTTTACCCCACTGTATTTTAGGTTTGGCCACTTCTGGTTTTTCTACCACATTATTGTGGTATTCGATTTTAATTCGGTCCTACTAAATTAGGCACAGCACTAATATCTATTGCTTAAAGGAGAGACAAATGCTTGTTTTTTTTAAAATTGCAATTGTAATGTGACTGAAATGGTTGGTATACTGTATATGACGGCATCACTAAGTATAAAAAGAACATGCAAGTAACAATAGCGTGAGTCATCAGTGCTGGATCTGTTCAGGTGAATCTCCAGGTTTCAGAAATCCAGTATTATGTTTATAATGGTCATCAAGTGCTTTCTTCAATGACCACCCAGAAGGAAGCAGCCAAAACAACGTATTACCTACAAAATGTTCTTTTCAGTTTCGTTCATTTGGTAGAACTTTCTTTTCTTTCTTTTTGATTCTGTGCCGGTCCCTGTCAAACTGTCCATACTGTGTAAAGATAATTACAACATATATGCTCTGCTGAGCAAAACTAGTATAGCAAGTTATCATTCAATACATGAAAGCTAAAACAATACTTCTTTTGGAATTAAATAGAGTAATAGGTGTGGGAGAGAACTGATACTACTACTAGGTTACTTGAGTACTTAACCATTCATTTCTTCATTCATTTAATACAGCCTATGTTTTGGCAATATTGTTTGCTTTATAATGGTTTCCTGCTTTTTATGTAAGGTAAGGTATGATCATAAAACATTAACATTTTGTTGCACTATGTTCATCACACAACTTGCTGAATGTTAAGTTTTCAATGTGCTTTTGTTCCAACTTTTTACATTTCATTTGTTTGGTATTTTCGTATTAGGAAAACGAATGGGATCAATCCGTAACCAGCGGATGGTTCTGTTTCGCAGTGTCTAAAACTGAACAGAAAATAAGACAATGAGTTAAACTGTCTTTATTTAATGTTATGTATCTGAATGTAAACATGAACAGTATATTAACCATTTATTTCACTCCATGCACACTCAGTAATCATAGCTGTCCTGGGGCAGACTATCTCACTTTTAAGAGCCAGATAGACATTCACATAAGAGTGTGTGTCTTGTAATAATAACAACAAAACGTGGACTGTTCTGTTCACCAGTTGAGAAAAAATATTGGCAAAAAAACAAAATATTATATCTGTTTTATAACTATAATCAATCATTCTATGGCTGTAATCAATAAAAAAATACAAGCCTGACTACAAAGGGAGCAGAGCTCTCCAAATTATTACGTATTTCATCTGAGCCAAACTGGCCTCACAAAGCTCCATGCAACACAACTGATTATGCATAAAAGCATCACAACAAATTATCTATGAATACAAGAGGGGATTTATCCGTCCTAAACCTCAATACTGTACTCAATTTCCTGAAATCACATATAAATCCTTCTCATGTAAACAAAGTAATTAGTTGAGTGACAAACCTAACATTTTTGCAATGATTTTACAATAATTAGAAAACTGCTGAAACACGAGTCTAAATGAACCAGGAGTGCAGAATTATCTTGTCAGTCAAGTCCATTACCATCTCGTTATGATAAGCATTGTATTTTACTGTATTATTATATATTAACACGCTCTTATACAATGAGATCTGAAAGCCTTGGGTTCTGAACAGAGCTACTGCGTGTAAACAAACTGGTTTTGGAACATGTGCAATGGCAATAACAAGTCCAAGGCATGCGAGAAACTCTCTTTTCAAGTTCAATTCTGGGATGGATGGATTGTGCCTCGCTTTGCATTTTTTTTTTGCAGTTTTGAAATATGAAACAAATTTAATCTTGCGTATATTATTTTTTCATTGTAATTGTAATTTTATTGATGGAAAGTAGAATCAATTGGCAATTTTGCACAGATGTAGAGGCATAGACGTGTTGTATATTAAGAAACGATAGCCTAAAGCGACTCAATCAATTAGTCCTATAATGAGCATGGCCCGGAGGAGGACTTTGGATGATCTATCCTCATGTAGGGCAATGCTGTGGTGTGATCTGCGCATGAGACCTACCTGCTCCCGTGAAATACAGGGCAGTGATGGTCTTCGGGGCATTTTACAGCTGCCATAGTAGCTGCTGGAGGTTTCTCCCAGTGACACGCAGCTGGATCGTCTTCTGGGCCGGATCACAGGCACCTTCTCTTCCGCGCTGGCCGCCTCTACGCGCGGGGAGAAATGTTCAAAGCACAGCCCCAACACGGAGCCACAGAAGCCCGAGAGGCAAGCCAACAGCGGCCTGAGGAGCAATGGCAGTCCGCTCAAACTTGTGAAAGAAACGAGCCAAACAAGACTGGCGAAGAGTAATATAAGCACACTGTGTTTAAGTTTGAGAGAGGGCACCAGCGTGAGCAGCCCCACGCATCCCAACACGAACAACAACCTGCCCACCATTTGGATCTGCTGCTGATCTTCTCCCCATTGCAGAAAGCGCAAAACCAAAAAGTCCCCGAGGTAACATGATGCAGGCAGTGACAGGAGCCAACATTTACTACTTTCCTTCTTTGTCCGCCTCAGATAAAGTGTTAAAAAGAAGAAGGCGCATCCCACACTGAACAGGGGGCTGAGGGACTGAGAGACGCCCGAGACAAAAGTCCTCAAATCCCAGAACGAGTCACTTTGCACGCTCCTGGATGTGACAAAAGACAGCGCAAAGAAGACGAACGCACCCACGTAGACAGCGGAGACCCGGAGCACTTTTGTATTCAGTATGTCTTCATTACAAAAGCTGCACAGGTTGAGCAGAAATCCCCTCTGTCGGTCCTGTTTCAAGGGGGTGACGCAGCTCTTCACATAGCCGTTCCTGAAAGCCTCGGAGCTGTTTACACTCGGAGCTCGGTCCTGGTGCCGTAGTTTGGCGTGCGGGAGTTCTCCGTCCTCCCGTGCAGCCATGACTGGACCGGGCTCCTCTTGTGCGCCTCTGCCGCTCTTCACGCCGTGTTAGCGCCCAACTACATGACAGCGAGCGCACTCCATGGTCACTCAAACGTGCTCCAACACTTGGACTAAAGAAAGAAGGTGAGATGTTGTTTTTGCACAACTGGGACTCCCTGTCGCCCCCCACGGGCCACAATTCAGCTCTGCACTCATATTGTTCTCTGTCATTGTACGGTGTAGTATGGCAAAGATCGATACTTGAAACCAAATTGTGCAGCTGCTAAAGACAGATTTGCCTGAAGTAAAACATACAATGTTTCTTCATGTAGTTCATCTAAAAAGGAGTCAGTGGTGCAAGTTAATCTCTATCTAACCTAAATAAAGAAACATTCTGTAAAACACCTTCAAGGCCTATTTCAGTGTGTCAAATCAATAAAGGTACCAAGTTAGTGATACTAAGTAAGCAATATTATTGTGCTTTCAAATATATGGCATTTTCTAGTCTTTATGAGTAATAAAACATGTCATTTATTAGTTAGGCTCTAATTTCCCCACTGTGGAACGAATAAAGGATCTCTTCATCTTAATCTTGATGTCAAGTTGTCATATGTAGTACTTCATGCACCCGCAAGAGGGCACCATAGCAAAGGCAATCTGCGAGCAGACATCCTTTTTACAGTTTTGTATAACGTATTAAAACGTTATATTTAAGTTTCGATTAACATACAAAATATTAAACAACTTTTTGATTATGTATTTGTTTAAATATAGCAGTACAGACCCGCCCAAGCAATACACGCACATAATGGGCACATCGTTTCTATCATAATGTTAGAAATTATTGGTGAAGATGTTTTTTTCTTCTGTTTTAAAATGTATTGAATATTCCACGGGTTGTGTCTATGTCCCCCGCGAGGTTCCGTAGTCCTGATGTGGCAGATCCACGTCACCAGGAAGTGGAGCAAAGCCGCAGCTGAAGCACAGATCTGTGCTCTCAAGAATCGCTTCTTTTTACACATGTAAATTATATTTATAGACGGCAGCGGCTGCTTCCAGAGATTAGGTACGTGGGGTTTGGTAAGGCATGTTATAATATTGTCTCTAACACTTCGTTGGCTCTCCGTGTCTACCGTTAACCTGGTTAGATTGAGCTAGCCGATGCTATCCTCCATTTCATTTCATTGGCCTTTGCAGAAACTAAGATGTTGCGCACTCGCCTTAAGAAATAATTGAAAGGTCAAACTATAAACTCAAGCTGTGTTTCTTGATTTAATGTGAAACCTTCCTTTTCTAAGTGTTGCACATAACCTGCAAGTTGTCATTGTTGTAGGGTTTAAAATACGCTAGGCTAATGCTACATGGGGTGCTACGTGTCAAATGTTTAGCTATTTACTAAAGGGTATTTTCTAATTCTTCTCATTCGATTTTCTTCTCAGTGTTGGAGCTGAAAAATGACAATATAATTTTAACAAAACAATCTAGATTATTAACCAACATACGACGCTATTGGATTCTTTTCCTAATGTTTACATACTCATCGCAGACTATTCGTATACAATCATGGCAAACTACTTGAAAACTTTCTTCAATGTAATTCAGTATTTAGCGATATTTTTATGAGTTTTTATTACCCTAAATGTCCATTGTTTTGTTCTCAGGTCTCTTCACTATTGTGCACTTGTAAAAGAAAAGTTTAGCAGCATCAAGATGACTGCTGCTGAAAACGTTTGCTACACCCTGATCAATGTCACCTCTGATTCAGAGCCCCCCTCTGAAGTCAGCCTCAAAACTGACTTGGGTAATTACTAACTTAATTTAATATCTTATTCTGATTTACACTGATAGGAATTGTATCAAATGTTTTTGTTGTTTTATGTGTCTAATCTCTTTGAAATGTAATCATGACTGCAACATTAATATACAGAACTGTGCTAATGGTAGTAATATTCTGTCTGCAGAAAAGGGGGAGATTAAGGCAAAAACTGAAGCCCTAAAAAAGGTCATTATTATGATTCTGAATGGTGAGAAACTGCCTGGGCTTCTTATGACCATCATACGATTTGTCTTGCCACTTCAAGACCACACAATCAAAAAGTTGCTTCTTGTCTTTTGGGAGATTGTTCCTAAAACAACTCCAGATGGCAAGTTGCTTCAGGAGATGATTCTGGTCTGTGATGCTTACAGAAAGGTATGTACTATAAACGTATATTGTGTGAGTTATGTGTGAAATATAAACACATTTGTAAATTGTATTTGAACACTCCAGGACTTGCAGCATCCCAATGAGTTCATCCGTGGCTCCACTCTGCGTTTTCTGTGCAAACTGAAGGAGTCTGAGCTACTTGAGCCTCTGATGCCAGCTATTCGTGCCTGCCTTGAACACAGACACAGCTATGTGCGCCGCAATGCAGTCCTGGCCATTTACACCATCTACAGGTAAACACATTGTTATACTATTGTTTCTTATTAATCAAATGCTGTCTGTGTGGCTGAATGGATAATTGCAATCAAACCGAAATTGCTATTTTATTGCTATTTACTTTCAATTAGCATTATTTCTATTACAAACAGCATATCTTGTTGCATATTTTAACAATCTGACTATCCCTGTGTTTACTGCTCTAAAACAAGAAACTGCATTAATAAAAGGTTTTGACCAACACTACTCAACAGAAATTGTTAAATACAAATTCAAAACATTTGAAGGATAACTGTAACAGGTTTCAGTTATCCTTCCTAAAATGTATTTTTCTGGTGCATTGTAAACATCCTCAATTCAGAACAGAAATTGTCATCTGAAAATGTGTAAACAGGCATTTCTTTTGAAATTGTGCTGAACTGAAATACTGCATGGCTCCATCCAAGTTCTGCAATGGTACTCACTCCATTCTCTCCTAGGAACTTTGAACACCTTATCCCAGATGCCCCTGAACTCATCCACGATTTTCTTGTGAATGAAAAAGATGCAAGCTGTAAACGGAATGCTTTTATGATGCTGATTCATGCTGACCAGGTTTGTCATATATTTTGTACAAGTGTGCTCCAGATATTTCTGTTTTGTTTCTTTATGCGCTGACGTCACTCTTCCTCACACAGGACCGAGCCTTGGATTACCTCAGCACATGTATCGATCAAGTCCATACGTTTGGTGACATTCTTCAGCTTGTTATTGTGGAACTGATTTACAAAGTAGGTATAGGGCTTGCACGAGATTTTAAAAAGTGTTATTTCATATTATTCAATTCTTTTGATCCTCTTTATTTACAATACCTTCATATAAGTCCATGTAAAAGGGAACTCCAATGAAGCTGCATTAGCTTATTTGTGGAGCCCTAAAACAAATAGGAAACCATTTCTATGATCTAATGCTTGACACATTTCTAGGTCTGCCATGCCAACCCCTCCGAGCGAGCCAGATTTATCCGGTGTATTTACAATTTGCTCCAATCTTCGAGTCCAGCTGTCAAATATGAGGCTGCTGGTACTCTCGTCACCCTCTCAAGTGCTCCCACTGCCATTAAGGTAGAACAATAAATATTTTCTGCTTTGCTTGGTTGCAGTTTCTTACATTTTTCTTTTGATGTGCATTCTAGGCGGCAGCTCAATGCTACATCGATTTGATAATCAAGGAAAGTGACAACAACGTGAAACTGATTGTCCTTGATCGCCTCATTGAACTTAAGGAACATCCCACTCATGAACGAGTGCTTCAGGTACTTGAAGTCTATTTGTTATTGGTGCCGGGGTGAGGTGAGAACTGTTCTAATTTTGGGTGTAAATCCTTGGCTTTAGGACCTTGTCATGGATATATTGCGTGTTCTCACCACCCCTGACCTGGAAGTGAGAAAAAAGACCTTGCAGCTGGCTCTGGACCTTGTCTCGTCACGCAACGTGGAAGAGGTGTGTGTGTTCAGTTATTGCAATGTATATCTATCAAATCTACAATCTGGAATAGTCTTCCTGAAAAAGTAAGATGGGCTGCTCTGACAATGACTAAATCCAGGTTTAAAACAGTTCTGTTTAGCTGTGCAAAGACATGTCTGATACACGTAGTTATTTGTCTTTTAGCTGGTGATAGTTTTGAAGAAGGAGGTGATCAAGACCAATAATGTCACCGAACACGAAGATACGGATAAGTACAGGCAACTGCTGGTGCGCACGCTTCACTCCTGTAGCGTGCGCTTCCCTGACATGGCAGCCAACGTCATCCCAGTGGTGAGTGACTTTACACAAACCAAACTGACCCATGCGTTTTAAACCGACATGGCAAGGGAGATTGTTTTAATAAGAAAATGTGTTTTAATACGTGTGTCTTGTGGTCTACAGCTGATGGAGTTCCTAAGCGACACCAATGAAGCGGCTGCTGCTGATGTGCTGGAGTTTGTGCGTGAGGCCATTCAGAGATTCGACAGCCTCAGGCCCCTTATCATCGAGAAGATGTTGGAGGTTTTCCATGCCATCAAAACTGTGAAGTAAGCAACCCGTGCGTTATAATGATTGTATATAATTCCGGCCACCAAGGAGCTTTGACATTATTATTATTGTGTCAATACAATTATTTTTTCAGTTCAATATTTAATCAGTATTATTTCATGTTATTGCTTGTGTCCCAAAGAATTTACAGAGGGGCCCTTTGGATACTTGGAGAGTACTGCAGCACAAAAGAAGATATCCAGAGCGTTATGACAGAAGTCCGCCGGTCTTTGGGAGAGGTCAGTTTTGGCGGTCGCCATTGAACTTTGATTAGCCTGTACTAGATTTTTGACTAGTTTTATTCCAACTAGAGGGAATATAGCCTTTTATAGTCAGAGAATAAAGAAAACCAAGACTAATGTTTCTGTTATTGGACTCCTGTGATGGTCGCTCTGGGCACTTTAAGTTGTGAGAAGTCAAGAAACCCATCTTAGGATTAGACTCATTAGGATGTCAGGAACAGGCTGGAAAACCAAGTCAAAACCAGCTCAATATCTCTATTTAATGAGAAGAACATTTCAAATAAGGCTGCACATACCAGTAACCTGAACTAGTGTGTTAGATTCAAAAAAGGTGCACAATATGTAAAATGAAGAAACATTTACACGGCTATGTAGCTCCCAAGTGTCTATTTTTTACAGACAACGGGCTAAGGGCCTTCATCATTAGCCGGGATGTGCGGCGTTATTTAAAACCTACAGGAAAGGGTATAACGACCTATATGTTATGAAAGCAAGAAAAAAGATTTGGCATTGTATCTCCTTCACATTCCAAGAGGAGGCGCATTTCACGAAGTCTATCTTATGTTATTTTCTTTGTCATGCTATCGCTAAGTACGAGTAGCATGTGAACAATACTCCATTCTCAAAGGGGGTTATACCTATGTTTTTAATAAAGTATTGAATAATGGTGATGACTATCTAACTGTGATGTGTCTTACAGATCCCCATCGTGGAGAATGAAATTAAGAAGGAAACGGGAGAGGTGAAGCCTGAGGATGAAGTGAGTGCAGCCCCGGCTCAGAAACTGGTGACAGAAATGGGCACATATGTGACTCAGAGCGCCCTCAGCTCCTCCAGACCCTCCAAGAAAGAGGAGGACAGGTAAAAAGCTGGGCCTCGTTGTTTTGTTTGAATGAAAGATCAAAAATGATAGAGAAAACTGCTTGTATTTTGTAGGCCACCTCTTCGCGGTTTCCTTATGGATGGAGACTTCTATGTGGCCGCTTCGTTGGCCACAACACTGACCAAACTTGCTTTACGTTACGTTGAAATAGTTCAAGAAAAAAGACGACAAAATGTAAGTCAGTATTTCTAAATTTATTTACTTTGAACATATTTTAGGCTCACTGTGTGCTTCTTGCGCTTCTTTCTCCAGTCGTTTGTGGCGGAGTCCATGCTGATCATGGTCACTGTCCTGCACCTTGGCAAGTCCTCGCTTCCTAAAAAACCAATTACAGATGATGACGTGGACCGCATCTCGCTATGTCTGAAGGTGTTATCCGAGTGCTCTCCTCTCATGAATGACATTTTCAATAAGGAATGTCGTAAATCGCTGTCCCACATGCTGACCGTCAGACTGGAGGAAGAGAAACTATCACAAAAGGTAACTTGTTATTGCTGTTTGAACACGGCCCTAACACGTTGTCACAATAGGATTTTTTAATCCAAAACACTATCCTATTTTTTCATTATTGTCCTGCAGAAAGAATCCGAAAAACGTAGTGTGACTGTGCAAGCAGACGACCCAATCTCATTCATGCAGCTCACAGCCAAAAATGAAATGTCTTCTAAAGAGGACCAGTTTCAGCTCAGTCTTTTGGCCGCGATGGGAAACACTCAGAGAAAGGAAGCAGCAGATCCACTCGCCTCGAAACTCAACAAGGTTTGTGCGTGTCTGTCTTAAAACGTAAAGATGCAAAGTAACCATGAACTGTTTGATCATAGTGTTTATACTTTTCAGGTGACTCAGTTAACAGGCTTCTCAGACCCAGTATATGCTGAAGCCTATGTCCACGTTAACCAGTATGACATCGTCCTGGATGTTCTGGTTGTTAATCAAACCAGTGACACTCTTCAAAGCTGCACTCTTGAGCTTGCAACATTAGGTATTACTCTTCATCTCATTCACACTTCTAATGACATTATTATTCCTATGAGCACTCTGATTGTGACTTATCTCTTTACAGGTGATCTCAAATTGGTTGAAAAACCTTCTCCTCTGACTCTGGCGCCACATGATTTTGCAAATATTAAGGCTAATGTAAAGGTGGCATCAACAGAGAATGGCATCATATTTGGAAATATTGGTAAGTAATCACCACATTTGAATGAGTAGAGTATTTTAATAGTTACTGGTAACAATACCATCTGTTATTTTGTTTTTCCCCACAGTTTATGACGTGTCGGGGGCTGCCAGTGACAGAAACTGTGTGGTTCTCAGTGATATTCACATTGACATTATGGATTACATCCAACCAGCATCATGCACTGATGCAGAGTTCAGACAAATGTGGGCAGAGTTTGAATGGGAAAACAAGGTAATATTTCTATGCCATGCACAGAATTATCCTTTTTTTTTTTCAAGAAGTTTCTTAAAAAATACAAAATGATTTTAAATCCATGGTGTCTGTTGTTAAAGGTGACGGTTAACACCAACATTACAGATCTGAATGATTACCTTCAACATATCCTCAAGTCCACAAACATGAAATGTCTAACTCCAGAAAAGGTAGGTAGTTTTCACTTGTGTGTCTTGATGCTGTTGTATTGTGTAATACCATGTGAGCACTAGATTGACACATCGTCTTTCACCAGGCGCTCTCTGGTTTCTGCGGATTCATGGCTGCTAATCTTTACGCACGCTCCATTTTCGGTGAGGATGCTCTGGCTAATGTAAGCATCGAAAAGCCCATTCACATTGGCCCAGACGCTCCTGTCAACGGCCACATCCGCATCCGAGCTAAGAGCCAGGTAGGTCAACAAACACTGCCCTCAAAGGATCCATATCAAAACCTTGGCTAATCCATTGAATTTTGATTGTAGTGTTGAGGACAATTTTTAAAGATGTTTGTAAAACTGTTGTTACAGGGAATGGCCTTGAGTCTTGGTGACAAGATTAATCTCTCCCAGAAGAAGGCGAATGTCTAAAGAAATTAGCTTTGTAAAGTAATCCGTTGTGTTGTCTCTCAATCTTTATTCACAGATATAGAACATTTGATCATTTTCTTTTTTTATATATATAAATAATTATACTTTTGTCTTATACCTACAGTCTGTAATTCACTTGTCTTTTCAATCTTTTTAATTTTCAATAAACATGTATGAATGCTCACTGATTTTGGGTATTTCAATATCTAAAAATAATAATGGACAATAAAACACTAAACAATATACATCTCATCTGAAAACTCTTTTACTACATATACAACAGATTTCTTACAAAAAGTAGGCTTATATTTTTTTTTTTAATGTACGGTTGGATTTCATTGAGGTCAGAAAATAGAGACATGGAATTTACTTTTTCTCAACTGCTGAGCCTCATGAAAAAGCAGCAGCCGACTCCTAGTATGATAGTATTATAGTATACTACACTGCAGAGACCTTTTTAGCTCATTTTTAGTTTTCATTGTATTTTATCAATTTATCTCAAGAATTCAAAGGGGTCACACAAATTCTATATAATACAGTTTATTCATGAATAATACATTTCTTAGTGTCACTATTTTAATATTACACCTTTAATTATAATGATGAATGCTTGTTTCTTTGTGGTTAATAATTAGCAGAATCTCACTGCACCAATAGCACGGAGAGAGGTGTTTTGTGGACACTAGATGGCGCCTGAAATGGCAAAGAGCCTTTGAAATGCAGGTTTACAGCTCACGGCATGACACCATGGACATGACACCATCCATGCAGGACACTGTTGAGGCATAGAGACAAGGAAGATTAGGAAATGAAGTTGAAAACATGTGAAATATTGCAGATTCACTCAATGTTTTATAACCATGTCTTGATGATCTTCTCTGGGTAGTGTGTGTGAAAAAATATACTCCTCGAATCGCAATCGTTAAGTGGATACATTTAACAAATCGTTAAGACTTTCAAGTATTTACGGTCCTTGCAATAAGTAAAAGAAAAGACGGGAAATAAAAGCTTGCATTGAGGATACAAAAAAAAAATCACATTTCGACAACAATGAACATTTGCCATATACATGATTCACATGTATCTGATTCACATGTATCTGTCTCATCCTTTAGGCACGGTTGTAGTTTTTTTTTTCTCAGTGGGACATTGATACGATAATACAAATATATATATTCAAATACAGACAAAAGTGACTTAAACTTTTGAATTGCAGCAAAACTTCACCAGGTTTTTTATCTATTCATTTTTATTTTACTTTTTTTTTGCAATGCAGGCTTTTCTTTTTACAGAACAATTCTAAACTTTAAAAATAACGTGTATTGTGTTATTATTATCATCACTATTTTCAACACTTTATGTACGCTTACTGTTTAAATCACAGCGCAACAATGTTAACCTGAATTATCCCCACATTTGTGCAACCATCTACTATTGTCAACAAGTGTTTGGCAACCGGAAAATCAACGCAAAAGAAGCCGCAATTTTTTTTTTTTTTTTTTTTTTTT
>JAPMNZ010950162.1:0-23608 GCA_029875035.1 Pomatoschistus microps | reverse complement strand
GATTCTCCCGATTCAAAAGCACTGCAGCTCTGCCCCCGAAAGATGGTGAGGCTTGACTCTAAATTACTGTAAAGTTCCTGTTGCTAGATAAATACAGATAAATACTGTGAGATGTACAAATATTTCCTCAAATTTATTAGTTTGCTCAGAGTGAGATGGGCTGAGAATCACCACTTTTATGACTCTTTTATTACACTATAAACTTTTTACAATTATAAAAAGTGATGTTATTTTCTTGTTCTGTGTCTTTGTCTCTGGTGCACACTGCTTTTTAACTGTAAATGACCAATAAGTTCAATCTTTATCTTTTTTTATCATGTTTTTTAGGCCAGTAGCGGTGGTGTTATTCCATATTTGGGCACTTATCTGACTGTTCTGACCATGCTGGACACTGCCTGCAATGACACGGTGGAGGTGAGAGCACTTACATGTATTGAAACGCTGCATATATAACTTTGAAACCACAAAAAATAAACAAACTATGTCATAAAATCCTTGTATCTAGTTCCTAGCTCTCAAAACAGTTTTATCTCTAATTTTTACAAGGACAGGCCCTCACTCGGCCAATCAGCTCACAAAATGTTACTTAAACAAGACTGAGTTGGAATAATTATAGTGTATTTATCAAACAAAAAACAAGCTAGTTACTCCAGCTGTAAGGATATATATTTGTCAGTAAGGAATTAAAAAAATAGAAAGAAGTCAATCTTAATACTACTAATAATTGACATAATATTTGCATGTGTTTTCTCACAGGGCGGACTCATCAACTTTGAGAAACGCAGACGAGTAAGTGGCTGCACCAACTGGTTATTTGAAACAGTTGCAGCAGTTTAGACAGTGTGTGGCTAATGGATTGTATTTGTGTTGCAGGAGTGTGAGATTCTCAGTCAGATCCATCAGCTGCAGGCGTCTTGTTCTCACTACAGTTTCACCGTTAACGCAGAAATCACCAAGTGGCTTCAGGGTCACGCTTTGCTCACGGATCAAGAGAGGTGAGAAACTTAAGAATGAATTAAACCGTCTTTTTTCATATATTTTAACATTCAAGGTTCAGTTTATTTGCAATTTGCCTTTAAGAAACCTCATTGAAATGCTTTACTCATACTCTTGTTTATACCAGAAGCAGCAAAAACCGATACAAAGAACAAATGATACATGTTACTCTTTCCTTTTGAAGCTATGAACTCTCCCGTGAACTGGAGCTTCCCATTGACCCATGTCCACATTCTCCAAATTCTTGGGGCCATCGCCTTCGGACAAAGAAAATAACTCTGTAAGTGTTAGTTTGATTTATTTCAAACCTCCAGAACACAATTTCACATCTTTACACTAATACAGGTTTGAAAAGGGGTTGGATGAAGCAGATTATTATTGGTTCCCAACCCTCAGACAATTCAACACAAGAATACACTGAATACAATGCAATTAGTCAACATACAGAACACAAATTTGATACTGTGCAGAGTAATTTACAATACCCTACAATAGGTTATTAGACACAAAACACCGGCCAGAACACTCTCTGACCCTACCCCTCTCTCCCACCCCCTGCTCTGTGGGCTCTGAGGGCATCACTCTCTCTTCTCCATGTATTTTCTTACGCACTTTGTTTTTAAATAGTAGTGTGTATTCAGTTGTATAGTGTGTATTCAACTCCGCAATTTGATTTCTAGCTTGATCTAATGAGTTTTATATTCCAATGATCACCAATAAGAATTATATGAAACCTTGGGATGTGATCTTTGTTATCGCTCATCTCTTGTTTCGTTTGCAGGTTGCGTTCGGGCAGTGACGGCTCTTCGAGAAGGACTCACTCAGATCAGATCAGCGTGTGCTCCTCCGGCTCCAGCAGTTCAGAGGAGCTCAATGTGCCCAACCCCTACCCACTCCGGCTCAAACTCAAGGTGAGGAGTTTGCACACTGATTCTCAAACTGTGGTGCACCAGTATTGGTGGAACACTAGCGCCGCCTGGTGGTACAGGACTTCTCTGCATTTCATTATTTTGCTGAATCAACTTAATGCTGGGGTACCTAACGTTCAAACACAAACATTGATCTACGTAAAATCCATATTACTAGTTCTTTGCTCTCACCGTATTTTTTTGGCCTCTGTCACATCTTCTGACAGAAAAGTAAATGAGAAAGGAACAGCCCTTATTATATTTAACAAAAAAGTTGGATACCTCTCAGAAAAACCATGGTTTGGACCTGGCTTTGTTATGATGCTTGGATCTCTTCTGACAATTTTTAGTAGTTCTGTTCAATCTGTTGTGACTTTTTGATTCTTTTAGCCCTTTCTAGCCTCAGTTAAAGCTGACGTCAATATGTGCTGGACCACCTGGCCTTGTACTAGAATATAAAGTGAATCATTTATTTAAAAAAGGATTATAAAACAAGATTTGCAAAGCCAGATAGGTAGACCTATGGGGAAGGGACTCACAGGCAGAGTCTCATTGAGGCCTGCATTTGAAAATTCTCTCTCCACATTTTGAATTTTTAACTGTGTCTCTGCAGTCTCTCTCTGGCTCCCTTCACAACGTTGCAGAGGACTTCTCCATGTCGTCTAGGTCTCCCAGTTTGTCGAGTTCGTCCTGCAGCTCATCTCAGCCCGACCTCAGCCCTGCATCCCTGGGCCCAGACCCTGCCCCTTCTCCTGACCACGCCCACGCCCACAGCCCCGCCCCCTCCCCACAGCCACTGTACAACAAACAGGTGGACGACTCCTGCATCATCAGGGTCAGTGTGGAGAGCGTCAGCAACGGCAACATGTACAAGAGCATTCTGGTGAGGACATATCAACTGTAAACTGTAGAAGCTTGGATGTAAGGGACTAACGTGTGTGTTTCTTATGTCAGCTGACGAGCCAGGACCACACACCGCAGGTTGTTCAAAGAGCCTTGGAAAAACACAACATGGAAGACCTCAGCTGCTCTGAATTCGGTCTCTACCAGATTCTCACCCGTGGGAAAGATAAAGGTACAGTTGTTGCATAAAATATACAAAGCAATAGAAATACTTGTGGAGTTTACTTCCATTCATTCAACGCAAGAAAACATTTAGGTCAGTTTTATTCTGTCATATCAAGTAATTGTGTGTGTAGAAATGTCCAAAGTTGTGCATAAATGAGAATACATCTGAAAATGGGGAAAGTCTGGTTTGACTTTCTCTCTTTTGAATGACAGTACAAACTTAATACATTTAATTAAGTAAGCCAACACAAATAGTACAAATATATATATACACAATTATAATAATAAACTGTCTCAAATGTCACCTGACCTACCCCCCTGAATAGTTCACACACAGTAAAGACAAAACCGTTGCCTGGGACCGGAGACCAAAGTCACACAGTGTACTGGACAAGAGTTTATAATCAAAAAAGTGTTTGTTCCCAGTTTCCTCTGACTAGATAAATCTGATTACATAATTGTGTTCTCTCCCACAGAGCTCCACATTCCCGACAAAGCCAACGTGTTTTACGCCATGTGCCCCACGGACAATTACGACTTTGTGCTGCGGCCGCGATGGAGGAGCCACAGCAAACGCTTCGGCTCATACTCGTGTCACGGGTCACAACACAGAACTCGCTTCGGCAAAATATGAACAGAGAAAGAGAATGCGACGACTGTTAAAAGGACTCAACAATTCCCTTTGGAGGCGCCATTGTCCTTCACTGGGTTTAATTGTGGCCGTGTTGACTTCCTGATACCATTTTCTCCACATTTATGTCAAGATCTTTGTGGAAAAAGGTAGAAACCCTAAGACACGTCCATAATTTAAACATCAGTCTGGAAAACGTAGAAAATTCATTTTGTCTTCTTATGTTTAATAGTCTGGAAAACGCTCTCCCCATTGTGTTTCGAAGCCTTATACTAAGCTTTTACTTACTGTAAATTGTGTAAATACTATAAATATATCTTGATAATATTTATTTAGTGTCAGTATTCAGCTTGTATATAGATTTATTAAAACAACCTGGCCCATGTGGTTATAGAACCGATAAGTCACTTTGTAAATAATCTGTAAATCTATTTCAAAAAGCTCGGCACAAGCTAGTATTATTTAAAATGAAGGATTAATTGCAACTACTACTAACCACTTTATTAATGTAATGTATTTTTTTGTCTTTGTTTCTTAATGGAAAAAAAAAAAACATCTTGAAAGTTTGAAGAGAGTCTCGGAATGTGAAATTGAAATGTTTTGAATGTTGAATAATTGTACGAAGCGATGAGAGTAAAAGCACATGAAGGTGAAGTAAGCTGCTTGGTTTGGAGGCTGCATCACGGTGGAAAGTGGATCCACGATGGTGTCTTTGGCAGCTGAAGTTAAATGAAGGATTATTCTCTGCGACCGTCTTTGTCACTGCACTTTTTTGCGTCTTTTGTATCTAAACTTGTAGCATAATAGTATGTGTTACTTTACATGTGCTATATTTTTTTATTCATGGTTGTAAACTATTCTTAAGCCTCTCATAGAAGCACTTATAAAGTCTATTAAAGTATATCATTATTCATTAAATCATTGTGTGTGTGTTTGTCAATTTTGTGTTTTGATGAGCATGACTACGTTTACTATTGTGCTATACTCAATGATTATCTTAGTAGCACATAATTATACGGTAATAATAGCGGTGGGGGTCTGGGGCCCCCTCTCTCCTCTGGGTCCTATGTTGTCCCCTGTGGCTGCATACGGCTCTCTGCTCCTGGTGCAGATGGCTCCTTGGATGGCGCTTCTTCAGCCGGTTACATCCGCACCCAGCCCCATATCTTTTCATAATTTTTCCTGGTTTTACCTATTTGATGTAACTTTATATATGTATGTCTGTGTGTATTTGTGTTTGTATTTGTGTGTGCGAGTGTGTTTGTATATTTAATAATAAATGTGACTTTGGTTGGATCTATGGGAAGGTGGGGTTAAGGGTTGGACATTTTGGATTGTTTTAAACTAAACTGTAAAGCACTTTGTGTTGTATTTTTTTAATGAAAAGTGCTTTATAAATAAAATTTGATTGATTAACATAAAATAATACTTTATTTGTCCCAGAGTGGGGAAATTTCAATTGTCATCGTTGTACAGCAGAATAAAAAGAGGAAATAAGAGCACTCGGATCCTGTTTGAGTGGTGCAATTATTGAAGATAATAGATAATGAATAAAATAATAAGAGAATAAAATAAAAACTCAGAAGCTATAATTGCACTTATGGTTCAAGTGCACTAGTGGAGTATACACTGTAGTCAGCAGGAGGTATTACATTGGCAGCAGAGAATATGACCGGAGTAAACAGTAGTAGTAATAGCAGCAGGTAAAGTAACTTGTAAATGACAGGAATATGTAATAATGTTGTAATCATAACAAAACAACAGGTGAGTGATCAGCATTGAATTATGTATGGATGTCCTCAAATATTCTTGAATTTAAACTAATTAATAAAAATAATAGATGTTAGAATGTAAAATTAATATAACCTAAGCATTAAACGTTACAGTCCATTGCATAACTGTAATGACCATGCACTTAATTAAGCTTCTTTTTTTTCATATCTGTCTGGTGCTCACTGGAGTACTTTTGCACATGTTTTCCAATCTGGTTACACTCCAAATGGTATACAAAATGAATCTGAAACAGAATCTGATAACGTTAAATACGTTTTCCATTCGTGTAGGAATACAGCACCATCTCCGTGTCATATGTCATTTGAACACTAGATGGCGATAGAGCCACGTGTTGATGCTACAGAGAACCCTTCAACTTTGTCTTGCTTTTTAACCGCCTGAAAAGACTCGGTAAGTATGTACATATAACATTGGAGTGTTAAATATGGACTGTGTGTCATTATCTGAGCTATGTTTACACCTATAGAGCGCCAAAGACGAGAAGAGTAACATAATAACCGCTTACCACACTCACTTGTTAAGAGATGCTAGCTAAACATGTAAACCACATCATTTCACCAAGGATTATGATCATGAAGCCCAAAGATTCTGTTCTTCAAAATGAAATAACATATGCACACGTTAATACATCACATTTGGTCTGAAATTAAGCCGTATGTATCCCTTCAGATCTCAGAATCTTAGCAGTGCAGGGCCTGGTTAGTAATGTGATGGGAGACCTCAGGGAACCCAGTACAGTTTACCCAAATGAATGGTGGTGGTCTGATAACATGAGGGGTGCTCACTTCTGTCAGAATGCCCCAGGGCAGCTGTGGTGGCTATGGAGTGAATGAATAATGCTTTGAGTCTCCAAAAAGCTACCACAAATAAATGTAACTTAGTAATACAATTATTTTTTCCCTCACTCAGCCAATGAGACAGTTCTCAGCTCAAAGTGTCAAGGAGTGACTCATTTCATTTCATTTTCATCCCTTTATTCCTGATTGAGGAGGGCCTTGGGGAAATTGTAATCTATTTCACGTAATCTAACCGATTTAACCCAAGAGACAAATTGTTGAGATTAGTGAAATTATCATTTTAATTAGCAGAGACACCTATGGGGTACTTCCTCACTCTTCCCTCTTTGTTTTCATTCACTCACACAAACACACTGCACCTCAAGACCAGGACTCCCCCTTAAACATTAAAATAAAGTTGCAGGAATGAAGACAGAATACATGCAACTCTAGACACTGTGGTAAATTGAGTAGTAAGAGACCTCACAAGTCCGTAATCTTAAATCACAAAATGGTTGAAATGCAAAAACAGTAATACAAGAAAGAGAGAGAAGGGGAACTGTTTGATTCGAGGTGATTTTTTGTTTTCTGTGGTCTGTGTCCTGCTTTGGCCTCAGCGTCTCTGTTTCTGCTCACGCTGCTGTAATGACATCAGTCGCATCAGGACACTTCCCTCACATGAACTTTGCAGAAGGGAAGCTACTTAATATAAGCTATACTGTTTTTTTTATTATCAAACAACATGAATGCACAGAGGAAAATGCAGAAATGTTGCCTTTATTTGAAATAAATTAAAACTGGTTGAAATTAGAATGTTCTGTTTATATATTGCAGAGCTAATTATGATCATTCTCCTTAAAACATGAATAAACTTGAATAAAGTTGATGTAGTTTGTTTGACCATAGTTGTTGGGACTTTATGGCTCTTCAGTGTATCCACAAGTTGAAAAAATGCTTCTCGCTGACAAGTAAAAGGTTGAATTCACTGCTAACAATCAAATAATGAAACCATCATTGATCAAAACCCATTTTCCAATATTAGTCATTTGACCCACAGCACCACTGTCTTCACAGCCTCTTTGCTACTGTTACTGGTTTCAAAATAAGTTAATAAACACTGCTGTAACTCGGCCTGGTGGAGCTATAAGTAATTGGGAACAGTAAATCAATTTCCACTTGTTCATGACTTTGCTACATGAGACAGAACCTGAGGTGACTATTTGGATTAGATTTACATCATTGGAGTCAGTGGCTGTTATAGTTCAACCCAGCAGGAGAAAAGCAGGTGTGCAGGAGTCCTTAAAGTTATGACCCATTATGAATATTATTCAAATCACCTAAATTGCACGTTTGGCTCTGAGAAGTCTGTGGAACAAAATATCTAATGAAAGAGTAAACAAACAGCAATCATTTTGATATACTCCATAGAGCTTGTGCTTCACAGCAAAAGGTCTTGGGTTCGATTTATTCTCCAGACAGGGCCTAACAGTTTATAAACGTGGACATTGTTCTCCCCGTGTCTGCTCAGGTTTCCTTCAGATGCTCCAGTTTCCCCTAACACTAAAAACATGTACAATCGGTCTGAATGTAATGAGAGAGTGAAAGAATAGTGATGTCTCAGGTCTTCTGTCATCCCGTGGGGAGTTAATCCAATTTTGTTCTACCAGTAATTTCCAAAGAGCTTTTTATGACTTTGCTCTGTGAAATGCGCTATATATAAAGAAAGATTACTTACTTTTACACAAGTTGCACCTTTTCAATTAATTGAAATAAGGCGTTGTCCTGTCTTTGTTCTTCTTGTTTCGTAAGTATTGTGTGACGAGCTTTGGTCCTTGTTTACTTCGTTGTTGCTATGGGTAACACACCTGGTTTGAATTTGGTAACTTTATCACATTGAGCAATCTAGGGAGAAACCTCAGCAAGATTTTTGGGTTTGTTTTAAAGTATCTCAAATCAGATACTCAGATGACTTTTAACTTTTCCACTAAATAATGAAGAACGTACTGTTAGTGTTGTTCCAGCTCAAAAAGCATGTTAAAAACTTTGTGGAATCAAAACTGGAATTGAGTATCATGACATTTGAAATATTAGATCATGACTTAAATCATCTGAATAATGTTTTGGTGGAATGCATCATATTTCGAACTACTATAAGCCTTAAGATTTTGGAGCGTAGTGTTTTTTTTATCTTCTGCACCTAATCTAAGAAGTCTCGTGTGTCGAGTCCCGTGCTGAGCTGAACCAGGTCTAATCAGGGATAATACTGTATTACATTGTCGCACCACATGTGACCACCCGTTTGGCTGCGCTGCTCTCTGGGTCACTAGGGCAGACTACTGTAAACATCTTTCAGGGTGTTTCCTTGTGCCGCCTGGAGTTACAGTGACCGTAGACAGATGGAAAGATAATCTAAGGAGGTTAATCCACTTAATAATAAACACACAGCCGCCACAGAGAGGAGCTATCGGAGCCAAACACTAAAACTATTGTACAATGCTTTGTTTGGTTTGGATTCAAATATAAAAGACATGTTAAGATTTAGTTGATATGATGGCAAGTTTCACAATATACTAGGTTTTTAGCAGTAAACAAAATGGTTTTCTACCTATTTTGTTACACCTTGACTTCCTTCCTGGCTGCAAAAGGTCATACTGGGAGTGATCACATAAGTGGGATTCAGAGACAGTTGAAGGAGGTCTGTGGGACTGTGGAGTGACCCATGATATTACCTGCTGTCGATTCATTGTAGTGTTGTAGTTTATTGGTTTTTATTGTGAGATTTGAACAAATATCACTAATGTTATATTCAATGATTTTCAAAATACATTATTTTGAAAATCAATTTTAAGGCCATGCAATTTATAAGTATTCCACTTAATTGGACACTCAAATACCGTATGTCTTACAGTGTATCTATCATTCACTATACAACACTATAGTATGAATGAAATATGCTACATACATATACGTATTATAAGGATATGTTTGCAGCCATCTCAAAAATGTATTCAAAACAGTTTGCGAAGACATTGTACTAAACATGGACATTGTACTAAACATGTCGCTTGTGTTAGATTGAATACATGTGTGGTCTGTAAAACACACTCTTTATTCAGCTGTAACATTAACTTAATCTGAACTCTCAACTACTACTACTACTATTTATGTCTTTCCTTCTTCAAAGCATGAGGCCAAATTCTGGCTGTGTTTATGTATAAATCATGCAATGATGTATTCAAAAGGAAAGTTTCATGTGCTTTTGCTCTTGGTGCAGCACTGAACTGGGGTGAGTAACAGGCTGGGAATCCCTGAGTACCTCACTATTCATTTGGACTTCTTTGCTCATACCAAAAGAAACTAGCCATGTAGTCACAGGAAATATCCAGTTCCCCTCGGTTGGGTTCACTCTGCAAAAATGGCTGAAAGATGGCTCTAACTGTTTTAACATTGGGCGTGTGAAACATTTACATTTGAAAAATCATCACTAATCTTTTGAATATTTTTTCTCTGTGTGAAATTACTATTGGTATGGCATAATACTGTACAAATATCTTTCTCCATAGAGACAAGCAGAAGATTCCACCAGTTACGGAAAGGCGACACCCCACACAGTAAGAATAATACCAATAAAGGTTTCTCTTTTACTCACTAAACAGTGAGTTTAGGAGAAAGTACTTTGCTCCATGATTTGTGTCACTCAATATGAATGCATATTTTGATAACTGGGATTGACAAAAATTGAGGCCACAGATTTTTTATTTTTGAACCCACCATTGTCCTGGAGGGGTTCAGATTATACCTGTCAGGGCAGTCCTTCGCTGTCAGGCTGGGGGACACCTCTTACTCTGCCCCTTTGCTCTGTGGTGTTCCTCAAGGTTCCATTCTTGGCCCTGTGTCATATCACTTTTATGCTGATGATATACATGCCAACGTTTTACATGCCAGCGTTCAAAAAGATCACTTGAGTTGACAGCGTAACTCATGTAAGAGCACTCTGCTGTCAACTCAAGTGACGTCAAGAATCGATTGGCCCAAAACCTTTTATAACTAAATAACGTTAAGATTTAAGTCATATTATTTTGCCCCATCGCCCCCCTAAATGACATGGAACCGTTAAAACAACAAGTGTGCCCTGTTGGGTGTCAAAACATTTCTGTAAAAAGGCCACTTTAGTTCAACAAATTAGTTCAGGGGCAACAACACAGATCATAGAACTGTTTTGACTGAAGGCTGTTCTGAGCTCCATGTTGATTCACACTTGATAGAGATTAAGTTGACTGAATCACAAATATTTACTTCCTCCCCAGCTACTTTAGTGCCATAGAAAATTTTATGACACAATTAAAAACAAAGAATAGAATATAGAAATATTTTTACGGATTCCAGAGATTTATATGGTCAAAGCTGAAGTTGGCTGGATGACGCTGTAAACTTGTGTTTATGACCTCAATGGCTACTTTGGCAGAGGACCGGAATTGGAATTTTTTTTGTCATTTGTAACCTTTTATCAAAATTAAAACCATTTTTATTTTTATTATTTTTGAGCAGGTCATACGGGCTTTTCTGTCTTCACACCTGGACTACTGCCACACACTACGTCTGCAGCAAGTTCAGAAATCTGCAACCAGGCCTTACTCAAAATCATCATCATGTAAAACAAAGCTGAGCCTGAAGTGCTTCCGAGTCCACTACTGAACGCAGCCTTAGCTCATCCTCTTTGCTTCTCTTGTGTTCCTCTTTGCACCAGATGAGTGTGGCCGCTGCATAAACACTGCTCTGTCTGAGCCTTCCTCTTTAGACACAAACAAAAGCCAACAGACTTCCTGCAACGGGAGATATGGTAATGTGAGCTCAGCGCGGTTCAACATTGCATAACACTGAGCTGATTCACGCACACGCCCAGAGTTATTCGTGGTGCCCTACTTTCAATTCAGCACAACTTTCTTTGGCCTATATATTATGTGCTTTGTGCGTCTGAGTGCGTCCACATCATTACGAGGCTCTTATGTGATCTAAGTGCAGAGAGGGAAGTTGGAAGAGGCCCAGTCTGTAAGCTGTTCTGTTTAAAAGGAAATGGCCTGCAGTGTAATAATGCTTATTCAGGTGGTTTTTCTATCATTTAAACATATTTTATGGCATGACAAAGCTGCTTGAAAGAAGATAGTGCTTGTCTTAGAACTTTTACTGATCATTTTCTGCTGTATTCAGTTGGGAAAGATGCACTCGTCAGCTTATCCTGGTGGAGGATTCCGATTTTCTATATGCTGGTATTAATCCATGGAATGTCTTTGTCCAGTCAATAATTATCAAAAGTCTATTAGTCACATCAGTCAGTTTATTAGTCATAGCCCTACCTGTTTGAATTCTACTTATTACCACCTAACCATTATCAGTCCATGCCTGCTTGTTATGTGTAATATCCCACAGTAATAATTAGTGCTAAATGATAAATGGTTACAAATACTTAGCACAGTAAACCTCATCATTCCAAAGGTTTAGCTGTAATTAATCTATTATGAGGTAGTAAACCCTTTTTCATTCAGCAGTGTTATTCTTGTGCAGTCTATGGTCTACAGAAACATACACACGTTCATGATTATGGCACCACACGATTAATTTTCCACATCGAACAAAAAGTGGATGCACTGTAGTTATATTATGTTGCTGTGATTTAACCTTTACCTTTTCATTTGTTTGATTGCAAGAGTATTTGCCGCAAAGTACGCAAAGTTCTTCCCTGTTTCCATAGAGATTTATTTATAGTTGTTATACATTTTGTGCAACATGAAAGCAAATGACAAGATTTCCTAGAGATACTTGATCCGTAGGCGATGGACTGTTTCAGTGCTAAATTGTTATCTTTACATCTGCCGGAAATAATACTTTTTACTTTATGAGGGGTACACATCCGAAGCGTCATTTTGATCGATATACAAGAATATTTACTTTCCTTTAAAGAGATATAATAGGCTAAATTAATATTTAAACCAAGTTTTAGCATTGTTTCCTCATCAAAAACAGACTTTGTGTCTGTTTTTTAAAACAAAAGTGTTGCTCATAAATTAGTTTTGCCAATTTGAGTATTCCAAGACATGTCTTTGCAGCCAGTTAATGTTCAATTTGGGAAAAAAACTAAACAAATTTGTTTCCCAAGGGATAGGGCTTGCCGATGCATTAATTACCCTTAATGCTTGTTTTTTATATATTATTTCACATTCTAAAACATGAAATTGAATTGTTTATCATTTATTTCATTTTTAATGGCCAAAAACCATGTGTATTATTTCTTGACGTCTTTAAAAACATTTTAAAACATGTTATAAATGAAGGCATGCAGATAACTTGAGAAATTCTCAACAGTAATTTCCGCTATGAAAGACAGAAAACAGCTCCGTCCTTGACTTCATGGTCTGGGTTTGAAAAGAGAGCGTTTGGACAGAAGGGAAGGGTCTGATGTGTTTGCTGATCTTTGCTAGAAGTTTCTTTATTCACCAAAGATGGAGCTACAAACAACCTCAGGTCTGTTTTTGATGCTGTAACAATGACATAACATGGTTTAAAACTCCAGTAATCTCCTTAAAGTAACAATAAAGATAAGTTCTTCTTCTAACACCGATGATCTGCATAAGTTCATTTTCCGGTTCCTTCCATGTGCGCAGTCTGCCATGTTGCATGTTGACCTACTTTCCAATGGGTCACCGCGGGCAACATAGCTCTGAGCTGAAGCGCAGCCAAGTCGTCATGTTTAACTGTGGAGCTTTTCCCCCGTCTGCCTCACCTCCTGGAAACTTGTAACAAATCTTGGACCCATTACCGATGACCGAGATTTAACTTTGTGCGATATTTGATCATGTGGAAAGTATGTTACAGCTTTGCCTTTTTAGTTGAGGACTTAACAAATAAACTATGTGGTGACAATACATCCAAAAAGTTTATGTAGTCTATGAGATTCATGATCTGAACCTGACCTCCACAAGTTTGCAAAGAGACATGTTAAAGTAGGATGGTAACTTTAGAGGGATTCTTTTGTGTATTTGGGTTTTTTCTCATTTATAGAAACAGGTTCAATAACTTCCTGTTAAAAATAACTCATAGTTTATTTGTATAGCTCATCTTGACAGACAAACCGAAAGCTGCAGACAAACAGGGAAAAATCTCATGTAAATATATATTTACAAACATTAATATTAAAACAATGAATTATTCTCAAAGATTTGATAACAATATTTCAGCATTGGAGGCTAGTGAATTCTTGTTTCTTTTTAAAACTTTTTAAAGATCTGTAAATAGTAAGTAGTAAGAATAATTAGGGATAGGTGGTACAGAAACAGCACTGCCGCTTTGAATAGAGGACAATATAAAATTACTAAGAATCAATGGATTAAAAGTTGATTAAGAATAAAAACGTTCTCACGCAACTACAGTCCTTACATTTCATACAGACCAACGTTGGTTTGCATTAAGGGAGTATATAAGTATACAAGTTTTGGGGTTTAGTCCCTATATGCTTTTATACATACAGCTGTGAAAAATAAAAACTTTTGACCTGTTGAAAATCCGAAGTTAGCAGTTCCTGAAATTTGTTATCACTATTGCTAAAGCTTGCCTAGACAAATAAAAGTCCTCATGATTACATCTGCCTTCTCTGGGTAAATACCTGGCAACAATTCTATGCTCCAAAAGGTTTGACCCAGTTTTCTTTTGTTCTAATCACACTTGGACCATGTAACTTTTCAGAGCTAACACATATGCGGTCAATCCCCATATGAGTAAATGTATATGCAGCAGTTTCTGAAAAGCGGTTTAGGAGTTTGCGATGCTGGTTAAAAACACAATGCATAACTTCTGACTTAAGTATTATACCTTCATGAGTGTGTGAAGACAAGGGCATTTTGGAAAACGCACAAGTTAATATTTAACTTTGGCTCATTGCTTTTGTGGCACCACCTGTATGTGAAAGCCACATCCTGCCAGACCTCTGAATCTAAGCAGGGCGGGGCCTGGTTAGTAATATCATGGGAGACCTCTGGGAACACTATGCCACAGTGAGGCGGCTGTAAAGTGAAGTGCCTGAGTCTGGTGTGTGCACGGATGATTGGTGGTGGATGAAGGGGCCAATGGCAGTGACTAGTTGCCATGCTTCTGTCATACTGCCACAGGGCAGCTGTGACTACTGTAGTTTATCACTCACTCAGCTGCTGTGCTGGTAACAGAACAACTGATGTTCTTGGTCAATAGCTGTCAGTAAATAGTCTCATTAAATCAATTAAAAGATATAGATATTTCAAACTTTCAAACTCACACAAAAACTCATCTCTCAATCAGTGGTGAGGGTTAGTGAATAACAAATGTACAATGCATTGTCAAATCTCTGACGTCCTGTAAATTCCTTATCTTCTTAATGGGGTCATCTTTGCTGTTACGTAATCTAATCCTTTTAATATGTAACTCTAGTTCTTTTAGTGCTGAATGTGCGTGACATCTGGACATCGGCTCTTTTGATTTATTTATTTATTTGGTGTTTTTTCCTCTTCTTGCAGTGAGTCAGAAGTAGGTTGGTCTTACGTAAGGCAAATAGTCACTGCTCAGTTCTTTACCCCTCGGCTGGCCCTCCCTCAGCTGCTGCTGCTGCTGCTGCTGCTGTGACCTACATGCTGCAGCATCCAGCGTTATGTAACCATCGCAGCTCAGCACCACAGGCAGCTCTGGGCCAACGCCTCTCCCTATTATCTCGTTTTATCTCTTTATATAATCTGAGCTCCGTTACACACACACACACACACACACACACATACGTACACACACATACACACACACACTCACACACACACACACACACTCCCTGGACACACACATTTACTTTATGTAAGGCTACCTGTCTTTATTGTTTCTGAAAATATATATGTTATGGTATATATTTGTAGGAGCTGTAGGAATACTGGAAGTGGCTTTTGAAATATTGCCAAATTGTTGAATGGATTTGAACACTGCCTTTCTGTGTGGATCAAATCACATACATTTATTTTTGTGTTGTACAAAACGTCTCCGAAGGCCTCACAGACTGTGGGTGGGTTTTTTTCTAGGCATTCGAGTTCCCCCACCACCCAAAACATGTACAACAAGTAAATCCTCTAGCTATACATATCAGTCACCATGCAAGTTTAAGGGGTTTGGCAAAATAGAATGTAAAAATAAATGGACTTTAAGTTTATAAGCAGCACAGCTTTAGGACAGTGACTTAGGAAGGGTTACTTGGGTGTAATAGATCCATGGTCTAGACTCGTACTGATGTCAAACTGGTTCCAGAAAGGGACAGTGTGACTGTAGGTTTTCATTCCAACTAAACAGGAGAACACAAAACGTTCCCCATTTCCACAGGTCTTCGGGTTAAGACTGGACTCACTTGAGGACATGGGTAGAGTCTGGTGTGATCTGCTTGGTTGGAATAAAAACTTGCAGCCACAACTATGGAAGATTTTTTGTGTCATCAGATTTTGAAATTTAAATTATCCTTAATTTTTCTATTTGAAATTTTTAACCCTGAAAAAACATTTTTGAATATTTTTTATATTTTTTCCATTTCCAGAAATTTAATTTTAAATGGACCAGAATTAATCTATTTGAATTTTTTAACAGCTTCAATATTTTTGTCTGCGAATTTCAGTCACTGATTATACATTTTAATATAATAATGTTTTTCATAAAGAAAATCTATGCATATTTTTTCAATATCTTAAATTCTAAATTCGCCGCGAATAAATACAATGGTGAACATCCGGTGTTCTGATGAGTTGTGTACTCGTGCTAGTGCTAGTTTTCAGCAGGTCTGTCGGGTTGATAACATTAATCTATGAAGCTTTACAGGTTGATATGGGATTTCTGATTGTAATGTATCCATGGCGAATAACAAGATTATACTATATTAATTTGATGAGTTTGATGAGTGTCTTTTGAACATTTCGGGTGAATGTGATAAAGTAACGTCTGCAGACACAAAATATTCAAACATGCTTTTTCAGGGTTAAACATTTGAAATGGAAGAATTCAAGCTCATTTAAAATTCAAAATAGGATGACAAAAAAAATCTTCCATACACAACCTTTTAGTACCAGTTTGACGCCCCTGGAGGTCATTATTCGGTGATTTAACATTCCACTTCTCCTTTAAAGTCTGTATGTTTTATCAAAAACAGACATAATTACTTCATAAGTAGCTTTAAAATCATATTTTCACATAAAAGTAATCCATACACATTTAATGCAGAGAATAAAGAATAACTAAAATAATCCAATAGCATTAGAACTCAATGTTAACATGTATATTTACATTTTGAAATTTACCTAGTCATTCAGGAACAGGTGAAAAAAGTAGGTCATCTATTATCTTCTCTTGAATGCACCCATGACGTCAATAAGTCACTCTGTAAGTTATTCAATTATTTTTTTCCCTTGTTACCGATGCAGGAAATGACTTGGACACATGAAGTAATTTATTCTTTGGACAAATGGCCTGTGAGCATGTGCAGTCATGAGGTAAAAATGGGCAGCTGAAAATGTTATGCCCAACTCTTAGATCTGATATTTGTGTTTGCAAAAGGCCTAATGTGAATACAAACAAATACATGTTTTTAATGATTATTATTTATTATATGCGGTCTGTTATGATAAACAAACTGATTTACCAGAGTACAACATTTACTTCAGACTTGAGTGAGTTTTGAAAGTAATTATTTTACAATAGACAATAATTGTTGAATACTGTACATCTACAAGTGTGGATAATGTATTTCATATACTTTTTAAAAATATACATCTTGTATACTAATGTTTAAAATGTATCCACACTTGCAATAATCCCAAATAACTTTAGTTGATTCATTTTCCCAACGTAAAAAGCAGTGACTCAGAGAAAAGGCTTAAACCGGTGGATAACGCCATTATAGGTAGCATTATGATTATTATATTATTCAGCTAAAATCTGGAGCAATCTTCCTGAATTTGTGGGACAAGCTTCTTCTCTGTCAATGATCAAATATTATTTTTTTTACTTTTTCTAAGCACTTTGAGTTGCCTTGTGTATGAACTGTCCTATACAAATAAACTTGCCTTGCATTATAGGTACAAAGAAACATACATTTTGGTGTAAGCTGTGTCACTACATGGATTCTAAAGTAACTAGGACATTACATTTGATGTATGACCACATGTTATAAGCACATCTGTGAAACCATTTGCCTTACTTTTTATACTAGGATAATGCAGCATTTGTCTGTTGTCCTTCCCAAATTCTTTAATACATGTAAAACCAGTCCAACCTTGTCTGCTTGCACTACTAACCCAGTCCCTCAGGCGCAGAAATTAGTCTATTTTCTTTTTTCTTCTTGCAGTAAAGGCATGTGATGTAACCCTCTCCGCTCACTCAATAACAACCCTCTTTCTCTCCATCTCTCCTCTGTGACCTACTTTTTACTCTCCTGTCCTGTTTTCACAAGCCCCCGCAAAATACAAAGCAGCTTTTACTACTCAAAAAGATGGGCTGGGTTGTGGGGGGGCTGCGGAGGGGGCAATAGAGTGCTGAACAAGAAATGTATAGAGAGGGGAGGGGGGAATGCGCAATGAAATGCAATGCGGTTTTCACAAGAATGTCACCTTGTTACAGCCACTGTGCTTGAAGGGCAGTCCGCACACATATCAGGAGCTAACTAAGCCCCAAAATGTCTAGGCCTATGACATTATACAAGTATTTTTTTCTATCTATCTTTTCTATCTGTTTTTGACTATTGTAGTACTTGTGGACACCATATACCAATAGTTTGTGACTTATTGTTACTTAGAAGAACACTACAGCATGCTTGTTTTTAAACTTTTTCACACTTTTCCAATACTGCCGAAGAGATGTGGTGTACTACTATTGGGTCTATACTTTCTCTAAACTTTATGTATAATGAAAACACGCACAGCTATAGTCACTTTTAAGGTTTGTTGTAACATGATATATCTTGCACAAAAGAGACCATATTCTGACCTGTTAACATGTTTGCACTATTCCTGTCTTCAGCACAACCTGAGTGATTCTATCTATGCCAAATGTTAATATCTCCATTGTGAGATCAATAAAATGTATCTTATCTTATTTGTAAAAATAGAAAATCACCATTATAAGAATATTTGAAAGGCTTACAAAGTGGTTTACCAAGTTGTTTTTGGAAAGGCTGATCAATTATAGTGCCATACAAATAAAGTCTTACTCTTCTTAAGCAAAACCTTTCACATTTATTGCCAATAACAAAACATGTTGAAGATTGTAGCTTGAGAAATACAACTTTTTGTTTTATCGTATCTTATATTATAAAAACAGAGATTTCTGTTTTTTGCAAATTAACTCTTGAAATAAATCTTGTGATTATATTGGGAGCCTCTTGTGTAGCAAAAACATAGAATCTTTCTTCTTTTGTTATTATATGGACATTCACATCAATGCTTGCAACTCTGCAACATTATGAACAGTTTTTTTTTTAACTGCGTACCACTGTGTCTTGTTTCAAAATGTGGGTGTTGGTCTGAAATTGCGACACAAGATAGTCCACTGCCCTCCCGTCACTCTTATGTAAGGCTCGGCACTGGCACAAGCTCTGCTTAATCAAACGTGTTTTTCCCATCAGCCATTGCTCCATTAAGGCTGCGGCCTCTCTCACAGACTGTTGTGTAACCGGTTATGCCATAGGTTTCATGTGTTATACATTTATTCTTTCATCAAAGCTTTTCTGGATAGTTTCTTTTGAAATAAGAAATATATATCGTTTTATTGAGTGATCGGTAATCTCACTATTTAAATCATGTAATATTTTTACTTGAGGCTGTAATTAAATATTATTTGGATATTTTATTAGTTGGCTGATTATTCTTTCGATCAGTTGTCTAGATCTAAAAAAGGTCAACCATATTGTGCATTTTTAATTCTGCACTTATTAAAGTATTATCTGACTCATAAAACCTCTTCTCAGTATGTTTATGTAAAGTTCCAAAAATGATGAATCGATCACTGAATTAGATGGTATATAATGGACTATTTAAGTATATATAAGTTGCGTTTAATCAATGAACTTGTTTTAGGCCTAGGGAGAAGTGAGTGTAAACTTGGCTTTTAGCTCAGGTGCATAGTGGGTACATTCCTTTAGTGTCCTTGGGTTCGTTCCAATGTCAGTGGGCCTATGATGTAAAGGAAACTCCAGTTACATAGTTAAACAGTTGAGGTTTGCTCTTATTTCATTTTGTTATCACATACAGCTCGGGGCTATAGTTCATGTGCCAATTAATTTCATGAATTTATTATTAGCCAATACCTGAAGCCTTTTGCAACAGACCTAAATACTAAGAACTAATAGCCCTCACTATAAAATACAGATAATATGTTGATTGCTACTGAATCACACGCTATATTGCAATATTGAATAAATAAGGGAGCAGTCACCTGTTGAAAGTCTTGCTTCCTGTGAATCAACTGTGTTTGATGTCTTAATATCCAACTACAGCACTACTGTAGTTTTATCAGTGTGACATGTTTTTAATGCACTAATGAAGTTATGTTCTACCTCTATTATAAATGAGGAAGAAGGTAACATAAAAGACACAATTCAAATTCAACATCTTTTTTTATTTTTCCCATTTTGAGTCGTTCACAAAACAAAATGAGTTTTTTGTAACCATTTGCATATCCATGTGAAGTATCGCATTACATTACCACTTCTGGACAAGGCTTACTTATTCTCTTTTTTTTCTCCATTTTTGTTTTGTCTTTCGTCAAACAGCGTAGGTAGGTTATACAGTAACTCAGTACAAATGGTAATTGGGGTAAAGGGTAAATACACGGCACAAGGAAGAGCGTCGATCAACATGACACATGATGATGACAAACACACAGTAATAACCAAAATAATCACTTATAATAGAAAATAACAATATTAATAAAATAATATTAAAATAATGACAGTAGTATACAAGAGATAGACAACTTTACATTTATACATGTGGCCAGAGGCAGGCACCAGGAAGTGTACAGACTGATACTGCAGCTACAGGAGCTCGACTCAGTGCATGAGGGGCATTTGAGATCAATGTGGGACAAGGGACAAACAATAACAGGCACCGCATGGAGAGCAGCTTTGCTGGTAGTGACTAAGGAGCATTTTATTTATTAGACAGACAACCTGTGTCTGATTGGTGGAGCTAAACAAGGCTTACCTTGTGCTTGTCAGGTCTAGCCAACATCTGTCATCTGCATAGCCTTGACTGATATGAAAAACTGGCCTTGAATTCTTCAGCTCAGATCCTCAACTCAAACAGTTGAAAAAATAACTCAGACACTGTTTTTTGAAGTTGTGGCTCTTCTTTCAGTTTTAGTAAAAAGAAAATCTTTGAGGCATTTTGGAAAAAGAACTGGACTCTGTACACGGTGTATCACTAAGAACAAGCTAATCACTTTAAGTCTACAACTGCATTACACAATTTTATTTTTGTTGGTTTTTTTGACAGTTTTATTCTTAAAATATATACTCGTATGCAAATTCATATGTCACAGTATTATACAATCTAAGTGCTTCAGAAGTGAAGGGACTTGTGAGCAAATGAAAGAGAGCAATCAATGTAACGTCAAAAGTCTGTTACGAAATGGATGTATTTCTTTGGTTGAAGGAATGTTTCTATAATGCCACAGTCGATGTGTAAGTGCTGGCTGGAGCCTCAAAGGCAGTAAATAGTGAAAAATCTGTACATGTCTGACTTAAGAGAACATTTTCTCTTTATGTGATCTTGGTTTTGGGAGGTAGGAAAGACAGGAAAGAAGTGACAGTGAAGACTGAAGGTTAAATCCCAGGTTTAAGTGTTTTGTGAAAGGGTTGTATGAGGGACCTGTATCTGTGTCAGTGCTGTGGTGCCTCATTCAACCCTTCTACAAAATATGACTTTATCACATTGCGTACACCACAGAACACTGTCTCCTCCTCCATGTTGGAATTGTCCGTTATTCAAAATTGTCTCTCAATTGTCCTCAGTCTCTCTTCTTGCTGCGTCGGCCTCCACTCAAGCCTTTTTTCCCTTCCTCTGTCTTTGCCTCTCGACTCTCGTTCCCTGGAGATTTGACCTCTTCGAGCAGCTCAGTCAGGTTTTCATCTCTGCTGTTGCCCAGTGTGTGGCTTGGAGGGTTCCCTGGCAGCGCCAGGTACGGATGCTGGGGGAGAGTGGGTGAGGGGGACAAAGACACAGGTGTGGGTTCGTGTGCTCCTCCATTAGACAGAGCTCTGTATTTAAGGCGTAGTTTGTGTGGCAGCGCAGTGCCTTTGACTTCTGCCGGACTCTCTGCATGTGTGCTGATGACTGTGGAATTCTGATGGTAGTTACTTATGTCTGAGGAGGAAGAGGAAGGGGACTCATCATCTGTGGATCCCTCTTTATCAGAGCTGCGTGGATCGCCATCACTAGAGGATGTGTCTTTTCCCGAGGAGTTCTCCTGGAAGAACCCGTTCGTCCTGGGACCACCCTCGTACGTGAGCACTGGGGGCTCTTCGTCCAGGGAAGTGAGGTATGCGTTGTGCTGTGTGTAGGACGACTGTCCCTCTGCAGTGTTATGGATGAGGTTAGGGGCAAAAGGGTTTGTTTGATGAGTGTTTTCTGGGGCCTGGTAACTGTAGTGGTGCTTTTCGCGCTGCTGTTGACTGTAACGCTGCAGCTCTTCTGGCTCTGCATTGCTGAACTCGTACTGAGGGGAGTCCATGGTTTTGGTTCTCTCCAGTTTTTCTGCCACTTCTGTAATGGTCTCAGAGCAGTCGCTGTACTTGGAGCCATGAGACTGTATGCTCTGCTCCTCTTGCCGCTCCATGGGGTAGCAGCCACTGCTGGAGCGGTACAAGATCACACTCCTCTGGGTTGGGGGCATGGGGGGGGCAGGGCTGTGGCACTGTTGGTACTCCACAGAGCTTTCAGTCGGGGCAGCACTCTGGTGAGAGGGGACAGCGGTATTGTAGTTTCCATTGGAGATCCCATTTGGAATGTTCTCCAGACGAGTCAGGTCCATGGAGGGCTCCTTCTTGATGTTGTAGCCCATGGGCTCTGGGCTATCCCTGGATGATCCGTCAGACATGTCGGATACAGAGCCTCGAGGGGAGTATTTTTGAAAGGAACTGTGACAGTCTCCACGGATGGACTGCTCTGTTTCTGAGGAGTCTGAGTTCATCATGACCTGGGAGGCGCTGGAGTAGCCGCTACTGGAGAGGTAGGCGTTGCTGTTGGGGGTCCCAGAAGAGGTATTCCCAATGCTACTGTTGGCCATAGCCGCTGCACTGGAGATCTGCTGGCTCTTCTCCATGTACGACGCAGCACTGATGAGGCCGAAGCGCAGTTTGAGCTGCAGCAGCTCTGTCTTCAGCCGCACGTTCTCCTCGTTCAGAGCCATCACTCTGTTCTCCAGTACCATGTCGTTCATTCTGCGCTTCTCCCTTGAACGCTTGGCTGCCTCATTGTTCTTCCTCCTCTTTTCCCAGTACGAAGCATCTTTCTTCTCATCTGAGATGAACTCCCGTTTGCGGCGTGACGTCATGCTGCTGGCTTTGTTGGAACCTTTAGACGGGCGTCGTCCAGAAGAGTCTGGGCTTGGGGAGCGCATATTGTCACTGTAGGAATATGAGTCAACTTCCATGGTGTTTTTGTTGCTGGTGGCAGAGAGGTGAAGACTTAGACTCTCCATGATTGCTGGGGGGTAAAGGGGGAGGGGTAAGACGAAAAACGATATGTGCTGACTGCTTGTTTGACTTTTGGGTTTAACCTATGTCGCAGGATCAGCAAAAACTTCTTGATGAGGTATTTGTGCTCCACGGAAGGAGAGCCTCATTGATTTCTGTTTATAAGTTTCTTACGCTCAAGTGTCCAAATTCGCCAAGAAGATTAAAAAGAGGTGGAACTCCAGTATAACCTTGTACATTGAAGACGTTTTGGGCTGAACTCAATGAAAAAGGAGCAATTGTGCTATTTTTGGAAAGTGTCCAAGTCTATTTGAGGCCAGTGCTTCAGAGAAGGTCTGTAAGGGTGTTCGAGTTTATCAGCTCGTCTCCCAAACTTCAGCAGGCGCTGCACAAAGGATGTAGGTCAGTCTGTCTTCTTCAGAGCTCTCAGAGGACTTCTGCTGCTGTGCTGACCACTAACTGTGTTAGGGAGACAAAGAGGGAAGGGAGAGAGAGAGAAACATGCGGTTAGATTTCATGAACAAAACAACTGCAGTCCATTGTTGCATTTATTCATATTTTACTGACACGCTAATATTGATGTACGGGTGTTTGTACCATCTGTGATTTTCTTATTATGGAGTTAAAAAAGGCAAAAGTGATTTTATCACATTGCAGGTCAATGGGAAGAATAATCCATCGCTGAGTCCCACTGTTACTGCCT
>JAPMNZ010950161.1:0-16314 GCA_029875035.1 Pomatoschistus microps | reverse complement strand
ATATACACACACACACACACACACACATTTAGTCTGTGGATGAGTAAATATTATCAGAGATTCTGTCTTTTTCTAAACTTCCCTCGAAGGATAACAGCTCATTGGTTTACTCTACAATCAGGCGAAGGAACATGGAAATGATGGCAGATAAATGACAAGGTCAGTGGGAGAGGATACAGGAACTTGGACGTGAGCCAGAGACCAGATTAAAGCATGACGCCCTCCAACAGTATGGGAGGACATATGCACTGCACTGGTCTGTTTGGAACTGGAAATGTAGGTCAGGCAGGCAATTATATGTCCAAATCAACCTAATTTAAAGCTTTGAAGACTGCAAGTTTACGTTCAATTATAATTCTAGGAGTTTAGCACACATCTTATCTTTTAGTGAATGCTGCTGCGTTTTGAAGGTCAGTGAATTAAGTATTTTAAAACTGCATACCATAAGCACGAAAGGATACAACTTGGAAGAGTTCCCAACTTGATGAAAGAAGAACATCTTCAAAGTTACAGTGGAACAGTTTTATGGGAACTCAAAACACTCAACAAAGTCAGACGATATTTGCGTTGAAGTATTAGGGCCATAAGACATTCTTACCCAGCATGCGAACTTGTATGGCATTCTGCTCCGTCCGTTTCAGTGCGACTGCTCCACAACCCTGTGACAAAACCAGTAGCTCAGATTAATATAACCACATCCAAAAATACACGGCTGTATCAAAAGAGCATCAATGAGGTGTGCTTTGGAAAGAGAAACCATGCTAAAAGTCACAGTGACCCTGTGGACAGCTTCACATGCACTCATCCTTTTGACAATGAAGTGACATTGCATCGCTTATTATAGCATTACTAACACCATATAACATGAATCACACACAAATCACAGTAAACAACATGTGTACAACAATCTATTCTATGCTTTACACATAAATACTGTATGTAAAGGAAAATTAAAAGCTTTTAGTGCTGATGCCTACCAAAGGTGCCCCATTTACAAAAGTGCCTTCTTACCTACTTGAACGCATGTGTCATCTTTTCTCGCATATTTATCAAAAACTGAGACTGAAACTGAAGTATGTTTAACAGTAATTCCACCAGAAACTGACAAGAAATGAATACACAGATATCCAAGCTGACTTTAAAGAACTCTCAGCGGCGTGTCTCCTGAGCACTACAGAGGAAAAGTGGGTCACCGGCAGTGGCCAAATGTTGCCAAAATGTGCGAGTGAATCACGGACTCCCACATAGCGTGTCCAGCGTAAAGACAGACATCGTGATCCTCATCAGGCTCTGGGCTTGTTTTCTGATGGAGGCTCCACCACCTGCTTGTTTCATTAACATTGTGCTGGGCGGTGGCATATTGGCACACGGGTTAGTTATTGTGCGTCACAGCAAGAAAGTCCTGGGCCTCCTGGAGTTTGCATGTTCTCCCTGTGTCTGCATATTACTAAAAACATGTACAAAGGGTCTGAATGTAATAAGAGTGAAAGGCCCCGCTCCTGTCATCGCTGTGTGTGGAGAGAATGGAAATTACTGGTACAGCAAGATTGTAAGGGGCTTTTTGTGGCCATGGTCTGTGAAATATAAATGAATAATGAGGACTTACTTACTAGAATAAAACAAACATAACATTAATACTTTATCTAATTTCCAGGGGATTTAAAACGTGTAATTATTAACATTTTTATCATTTCAAATCTAGATTATGTAGATAGATATAAGTATGTATGTTTTGTGGCTAAAACAGTTTTTAATTGTCCTGTACTTATACTCCCACTGACTACTGGAGAAACGGAGTATCAGTAGCATCACGCAAGCACTTAAAAAAAAAAAGTTTTAAAGATGAATGCTTGCAATATGTGTGAGTAGTCATTCTGAGGTTGACACATCTATTTAGTGTGAGACACCCTACAGCACAGCTAGAATAAAAGAAAATAATAAATAATATAAAAGTACATATCATTTCTGCTATGGCTTAACCCGGGTACATAAATCAAATACTCTTATGTCTTTTTTTTTTTTTCTTTATTAAAAGTTTTGCAGACTGTTATGACTCTTATTGTGCATTTTCTGCCAGCGTTAACCTGGAAATCCCCAACACTGATGTGAGTGTTCATTCAGACTGACAAATCTAAACAGTCCCTTAATGAGGTCTACTATTTATAATGGCCTGTGATGACTATGGCCCAGCATCAGCGCTCGCAGAGGGGCGAGAGGTGAGGGGCGAGAGGTGAAGGGGTGCAGGCGGCTGAAAGAACACAAGCTCATTTTTATGGTATCTAAACCATCTAATGAATCTGCAGCTTTACCCTGGGACGAAGATAGCCACAGACTGTCAAGCACTGTTGCGGTTTGTTTAGAGAAGGGAAGGAAGCCTGTGGATGGAAACAATTCCAGCAACAGCAGCAGCAACAGCAACAGCAGCAGCAGCAACAGCAGCAGCATGTAGTAGTAGTAGAGGTGTAGCTTTATGCCTTATCTGGATGTTAAGACTTCTCATCAAGGTTCTTTATAATATTAATACTAAGTGATATTTTTAATCACTTTTCAGAGCACTCAAAGATACTTCACATGTTATTATTCATTCACTTCACACACGGTGGTGATCAAGTGCTACAATAGCCATAGCTGTCCTGGGGCAAATTGATGGAAGCAAGGCCACTGAGTTGTGTAATCTTCCCCTCCAACCACCACCAATCCTTTTATTACACACCAGTCTCATTCTAGGCATGATAAGTGAAGTGCCTTGCCTAAGGACACAACAACAGTTTGGTACGTTACAGCCTCAGCCGTCCCACTGTGGCACCTGTCTTCCCTAAGGTCTTTAGTGTCATCAACAACTGAAATAGTAGAATACAGGAGTTATAATTTGACAAAAGCGGTTTGATTTATTAAGGATGAGCCATAACAAATGTTTTAAGCACACAACTGCAATTAGATTTGGTTGAAAAACAAGATTAAAGTCTTTCAAGGTAAATTCAACCAGTAGCCAACAAACTGCTGTAGATTTTTACTGACCAATCACGTGAGAGATGCAGGAGGCATGGTCCCTCATACTATTATACTGTAGCCATGCAGTCTCCTTATTGAATGGTAATAGCATGTAAACAAACACTAAGATGTCATAGATGTAATAGTGATTGTATATTAGACCGTCCTATCCCGAGAACAATACTGCAGGCTTACTTTGCATCATATTTGTCATGCCCACACACCATCACATAAGTGCAGCCTCCAATGATGCAGGTCACTGCCGTAAAGCTGCCAATACTGCAATGACAACCCCTAGCATAACACTGCAGCAATACATAGAGCTAACATGATCATATTTCCTCAAGAAAGATGTTTCAGGACGACTTACCGTGATTGCACAACAAATTATACAACAACCTAGCTTACACACAATTAAGCATGCTTAGAACTGCGGGAACTTAACACTGGATTCAGCAGCAAACCCGAAACTACTAACTGTAGACGCCTGGCTTAATAACTTGTTTTTCATACATACCTCGACAATTAAACAGGACATTTAACCATCGTGGCTGCCCATAAGAACAAGTGAACGTGTCCGAGTGTCCGCTGCAGCAGGGAATGAAGGACAGGGTATCATTTCCAACCCGTTTTACCCTATTTTGTGCCCTGTTTTCTTTTTTTTTTTTTTTGCAATAGTCGCTGTATATAGAAGAGCAAAAAGCGAGATGAACTTGGGTCTACTGTGTATCTTTGTGTGGTGTTGTGAGCCGCAGAGTAAGGAGGGGGGCGGGGCTGGTTGTAGCGCCGCTGTCTTGACCAATCACAGCGCAGCAAACTCAATGTAGCTTTGTGTTGTTTATTTTTTTTAATTAAGATCTGCAATATAATTACAATATGTAGATCAAGTAGGCATTCAAGATCACGTAGCTCATATTGAACTTTATACTTAACTGATTATTAGTGATTAAAATTAAACTGGGGCACCTAACTTTGAAACCATGTATTACAATCTAGATCACTTGTTCATCGTTCCCAAAAGGTTTTGGTTCAATCTATAGTTTTTTATGCGGGTATTATTGACCTCTTATGCTCTCACTCAGCCAAAATAATTGTTTCACCTGGTTCCTCCATAGTATGCCAAGATACCGTGACAAAAACAGAATGTTGAGGTCCAACGTGTTGACAGCTCTTTTTGACGGAACAAACAAAACAAATTATAATATAAAGTGGCAGTGTTTACTCTCACTGATGAAAGGTGTTAATAAAACTTACATACTGTCCTATTAAAACATGCATATATCAGCTTTGAACATGCAATAATAAATGTCTGAATTTCTGTGGCTGTTAGTATGTGAATCTTTTAAAAGCATGTTTCAGCACAAATTTGAAGTATTGTCACTGTTCATAGTAAAAACACTTTCTATATCAACCACCACTGATCTCATAACATCTGAGCACAAATGCATTGTCCTTTATTCAGGAGTACGCAGCACTTCACATCGTACCATTAAGCAGACTATGGTAAGCATCGCCAGACAGAATACTGGAGTTGCATAGACAAAACAAAATATAAACTGTCGCTTGTAATCAAAAATGTTAATGGAGGCAAAGCAACATCTCATTTATAATACATTATCCAAAAGAGCAGCAAAAATGTAACTTACTGTAAATAAAAATAGCAAACCCTACTCTCTTGTTACCAGCACAATTAACTACAACATTCTTAGCTCCCGACATACACACACACCCACATGTAAGGAGACACATGTGGGTCAAGGGTAAACACAAAATAAAGTTGTCAGATGCTGAAGGAAACCGAGGTGAAATGTACAAGTATCTGCGAGATGTGCGCTTTGAGGAGAAACATGTCCTTTAAAAAAATAAATTACATGAAACATCTGCCTTGGCTTCGGCGCTGGTGAGGAACCTGGAGAGAGTAAGCATTATTGTTATGTTATATAATTATATATCAATACAAACTAAACTGGAAATTAATAAATAGAAGAAATGTGTGCAGACCTTAGGTGTCTCTGGGCTGCCAAAAGGAGACAGCTCAAGCGAATTCTCTTTATCTGAAGAATTATTATGAAGATGTTGAGCAAACTTTCTCTTTAAAGCCTCAGCAATGAGAGCAGCAGGGTCAGTGCACAGAGCTGCACCTCTACTGCGCCTCTTCCTGACTGGAGTGCCCCCTGGTGATCTGTCAGAGATGCACATACACGTTGTGAGCATTTTAACAGAAACATGGCTGTTTGTGTACGGAAAGACGTCGTTATCACATGCATTGTTGTTCTTTAAAGTGCTGGCAACACATTTGCAGTGGCTCATTCAAGACTCACAACTAGAATTGTCTGAGATTGGTCATTATATATTTTTTGCATTTTGATTGCCACTAGACAGATGACACATATTAATTGAACTTACCGATGTACTGAACGCAGTTTTACTTGATTCAAGTCTTTCAGAACATCTAGCATAGAGGGTTGCCCGCTCTCTGTGACAGTGCCATTTTTATTTTTTTGTGGATTCTGGCCTTGGTTTTGTTTGCGGACTTGGATGAGCTCTGACACAGACTGGACTGGAGTACTGGTGCGAGGACCGGGGGGAGGAGGAGGAGGAGGAGGAGGAGGCGGTGGAGGACGAGGAGTCGACGTAAAGGCTGGACTATGGGCTGGACGGGATGATGGAGACATCATAGGAGCATGTTCAAGATCTAACAGAAAAAGAGTATTATGTTTTTGATGTGGCTGAATCTAAATCTTAGGCCTAATGTAATGCAGCCATATGCATACATCTATGAATTAAATGTATGATCCTGCATTGCAATGATTTTAAAAACAACATACATTGCTATATTGCAAAAAAGGTTTCCTTCACTTGAATTTCTCCATTGTGAGATCAATAAAGTATAAAGTATATCTCATCTTTTCGCTTTTTTAACATGTTTGCACATTTCTTGGTCTTGTTGCACACACTGATTGATCCAATTTATGTCAATAAAGTTTTATCTTATCAAAACATTTACTTTCCAGCTCGGAAGTTTTAAAATCTCTAGTATTGTTACCGATGTACGTACCTGGACCACGAGGAGCAGCAACTATCAGTGCGATTTGAGCTTGAAGTTTGAGAAGCTCGGTCTCCAGTGCAGAGATTTTCTTCAAGGCGCTAGGGTCATGAGTTGGCTTCACACAACTGAAACCTCTTTGACTTTTATGAAGCATTGGTCTCTGGACCCCTGATGCATTACCGTTTGTTTCATTATTGTGCGTGATCAGTGGCAAATAGTTCCTGCAACATTTAGATGTTGACAGTTCCATACCTCATAATGTAATGTGTAACCTAATATAGAGATAGTACACACCTGGTTTTTGTTGAAGTGTTCTCCTTTTCCTCACAAACCCACATAATGTCAGCAAATGAGGGGATGGTGGGAGTATCCACGGTGACTTCCACATTACAATGAGGTTTACGGGAGATGAGCGGGATCTGACAAAGAGAGGGTTGGGGACAAATGTTACAAAACCTTAACAAGGAAATGCCAAAAGGTATCAATAACGAATAGTGCATTAATGTTTTTAATGTTTTAATTGTGATTCTGGGGTTTGTTTTATATGATGATTTGTGATGTGGACTGTGAAGCGCTTTGTGTTGCCATGTGTATGAAAGGCGCTCTACAAATAAACTTTGATTGATTGATTGATACCTGAAAGTGGACTCTTGGAGGTGGTTGAAGCGGTAGGTTTGACCCAATCATCCTGACAATGCTGCGATACTGACCACACAGCTCACAGTCCCACACAGGAACGAGCTACATCAAGGCATAAAATATACATCAGACATACATGGGGGCAAACATTCTGTGGCAATGGAGGACATCAGTACCTTCTTGAAACGCTTGTCCTATCCTTGGGTCAAACATGAACCGCCACAATTATTAAAATATACCCTAAATATATATTTTTGAGCTGAATTATTAATTGTTGAAGCTGAGACTCTTTTAGACCTTAATTTAAGGTATTTTCCTTCAACTTTCAAATCACTGTGGCAGATCATTTTACCCCGAGGGTAACACCAGGATTAAATCACTTCTTAAAAAACCAATGTTTATGTGGCCTTAAAAACACTGTGTGTTTTTAAACTTAACCCGTTCTATTTTACTTTTACACATTGTCTTTGTTCTGTCCTTCTTGTTGAATGTGGTTTGTCTGCTTTATTCTCCTGCATTTCTTTTAGATATCTTATATATTATTATGACTGTTCAATTGACTGTTTTTATTGCTGTATGTTGATAGTGCAGCTATTTGTAAACACTGTTTTGAAAAGTGCTATTTTTCTTTTTAAGTGGCAAAATCCTTTTCAGGACTGTGAAACCAGGATAGAATAACAATACAGGGACTGGTAACTGGCATCTAGTACTTTCATTAAAAAAAAAGACCCACCATTTCTGGAGGGGCTCCAAAATACTCCAGGACCATGCGCAGAACATGCAAAACATCTTCCAATAGTGACATTGGAAGATCTTTTTAAGCAATCAGTGAGCGATTGCCAAATTTCTGTTGTTCCCTTCGCATAGAACAGAGTCAAACCTGAAAGAAAACAGTTACAAAATCAATAGTTTGGAATAAAAACGTAGTGTAAGTGTTTATTATAGCTTTGTATTAAGATTGCACGTGGTTAGATTCTTCAAAATATAATAATTAATCTGCATACATTTGCTTATTCGTGTCATTGGGGTGTTTTTCAATGCCCTATCGCCGCAGTGTGAAACATGCACATCTCATCAAAAGTAACGCTGGATGCTTGTAGCCAGGAAAACACGAGAAAGAGTAGAAATGGATGAACTTACCCTGACGTTTTCTGTTGGCCAATGATGCTGCAGGCTGTAAACTTAACCAGTGTGCCCAATTATTACAAATACATTACATCTCTAACGATCTTTCTCGTGTTTGATCCAACAACATGGTTTGACCGCAAGTTGTGAAGTCAAATAAAGCTGCACTATCATCCTCATTTGTGATTGGCTACACAACCCAGAAGTGACAGAAGCAGCCAATAGCAGTGATTGATGCTGAGAGGTGCACAACGGCTACCGACCAATAGCACTTCCTTAAAAATAAAGCACCAAATTTGTATTTCAGCAGCCGAACTGAACTGACAAGTGGGTAAGGAAGTTTATTTACACAATTCAGCAGCACACCGATCAGCATTTGTTTTTCATCCACAATAAGACGAACGCGCCTCTAAAGTATGCTATTGTTACTAACGCAAATGATAAGGATTGCTTCTCAAATGGACACAACGTGAGCTAGTGCTAGTTATGCTACAGCTAGCTTCATCGTTAGCGTTAGCTAATGCCGTGTATCACCAGCTAGTCGAACAATGTTATGTGCATAGTCTGTTTCTTGATTTTGCATACACAATAAGTATTTAGCTCTTACGTAATTATGTATTGTACTAACGGTTGACGTTAACTAATAGCTATCACCACCCAATACTCTATTTTTTATACGATCGACTTATCGTGAAGTGTGGGAAACTTACAATTCCCACTAAGTCTTGTATTACTTTAGGACATTCTATTTAATGTTCAAAATGACACATTTCAGGAAGTGATTAACTTCAGAGGATCTGAAAACTATTGTACTAAAAGTGACAAAACTTCTTACATGAGACTGATACAACCATAAAAACATTTGTCTTATTCTCAAAATCCGTGCATCTTGAAGTGTGTTGATCAACATAATTGCAGGTAATAAGCAATGGGAGACCAGTTCCTACTAAAAGTCCCCACGGCCAGACACTGGGTGACCCCTGTTGGCCCTGATCTCCGCACCATCAGACGTCATCAGCCTCACTTTACACATAACTTAGTCTGACTGACTTTTTAAACACATTAATGCAGAGGCACTTGATTATTGAATGTATCTGTACGCCTTGTTTGTTACAGTAAAGCACTTTGGATCCTTTGTGCAAGAGGTTTCTTTGATTACTAAAATCTCTAGCTGCCTGCTGCCCCAAGTGTTTGTATTTTATTTTGCCACACAGAATCAAACCACATTTATACGCTAGTATAGCTTCCTCTGTTGTCACAAATATATTGCAAAACAGATATTTTGAAAATGTAACCCATTTGTTCAGGCTCAACCCGCCGTCTCCAACATGATGGATGCACTGTCAGTGGTCACTCAGCTCCGTGACCTCGCTTCGGAGCCGCAGAACCGTGAGGCGATTGTCCAGGACCAGGGCTGTCTCCCTGGGTTGGTTCTGTTTTTGGATCACAAAAGTACTGAGGTGCTGTTTGCCACTCTTCAGGTGGGTCAACAAATAGGTCATTACTTACATGTTCACAGAAACAATATTGTAATTAAATTAACCTGTTCAAAGACTTTGCGATACTTGGCTGAAATGACTCCCAACATTCCCACAATGAAAAACGAGCTGGGTATGATGGTCAGCTTAGAAAATCTTATGGGAAGGTAAGTTTGATCCACCCAGTCAGTCATAGAAGCTTTGCATTTGTCAATAACTATACAGTTTATTTTCCAGAGAGGGCGCATCTCTAGACATCACAAACCTGGCTAAAGAGGTCTATGACATTCTTAACAAACCCATTCATATCAGGCCACCCTCACCTGAAAGGACCAAAGGAAAGAAACCTCAGTTTTTCATCAACTCTTCAAATAAAAAAGCTAAATCTGTGACCCTACACATCCAGGGGCTGGACAGCTTTGTAAGTGAAGAGGAAATGCACGATTATAAAATAATCTTATTCATGACTAAAGATTCTTGTATTCATTTTAGGAACGGCGTAGTCTATGTGAAGAGGCCCTTCTAAAGGTCAAAGGAGTTATCAGTTTTACTTTCCAGATGGCTTCTAAAAGATGCACAATTCGTATTCGCTCAGATCTTCCCACAGAGGTAATACTGGATATGGATTATCAGAATATAGATTAAAGATATACTAGAATATTAATTCTATATGTTTTTCAGAGTCTGGCAACAGCGATTGCTGCTACAAAGATACTGTCAGCCCAGCAGGTGGTGAAGAATGAAGAAGGGGGCGAGGTGGGTTTGACATATTTGGTATACTGTATATTATATATTTCAAATAAATTACACTTGTCCAGGTTCTGGTCCCTTTGAACGTGAGTGGAGCAGAAGTACAACAGAACACAGCTGTGCCAGACTACCTCCCGGAGGATGAGGACAGCCCAGAGAAGGACCTTAGCCGTGCTGTCTCTCGCACCACGGCTAAAGACGACTCCAGTGGGAGCTGGCTCAATGCTGCTGCTGGTTTCCTCACAAAAACCTTCTATTGGTGATTACCGTTCCACGTACGACTGACTTTAAAATAACCACTGGAACATGGAGTAATTTCTTCCTTATGTATTATTGAATCGATATTTTGTAAATATTTTCTGTTCTGCTTTTTCACTGTCATTTTAAAAGAGTTCCACTAAGGTGTGCTGTTTAAGCATGTAAATTGAAAATATAGAAACCACCCTGACTGATCCTTTGTGATAATTATTAGTACATGAAAAGCAAGGAAAGTCATTGACTCATACAATTTATTTTCTTGCATAAGTACAGTATTGCTGACAACATAGCTTCATTGCCATTGGAAAAAAAATAGACATTTTTAAATACTGTACATTGTGTCTTCTTTAAAATTCTGCTTTTGGGAAATTACGACTTTTACCAACTGATAAAAACTGCACTCTGCTGTTGGGGATATTGATTAGAACAAAATAAAAGTTACAATGTTACATTTCTTCAGAAACAGCTTTTATGGTAAACTGCTTCACCAGACACGTCTTGCATTCATAACTGACCTGATGGTAATTGAAAATAATTCTACAAGAAGTGAGCGTAAACCATTGTAAGCATTGTAGTTGAAACTATAAAGGCAAAGGAATGTAATAATTAGCAGCAGTATCCTTCAGCTCTTAACCAGTGGGTATGTTCCAAATAAACTGCTACTTGGGGTTGAATACAAAGAGTAAAGTCTAAACAGAATGAGTTTACTCATTATATAAGACTACTTAAATTAATTCAAACCATGTCAATTGAGAAATTTGGTCATTGTTTATAATTCCATCTTTAGCAGAGATAACCTAATAATAAACAGCAAATATAGTCCACATGACTTGTCTGTTTTAATACCACTTGTCCTGATAAATTAATTTCCGCCAGAACACATTTTTTTAACATTATAAATAGGCCATACAAACCATGTTTGGTTTTTCTCTCCTTACATCAGTATCAGTCACACCAGGGCGTCCAGCACACCCCTGTGATTATAGGGCTCTCAAACCGCTGAAGGCCAGGTTAGTTTCTTTTTTTTGTTTACTTCTGAAGATGCTTTCAGGATCTTTGGGCAATGGCTGCCATGCGCTTCTGGCAGTTAGCAACAAAGTCAACCTCCAGAAGAACGTGAAGGCCTTTTTGATTCAATCCAGCATCATGTTTCTCTGACTCAGCAGAAGTCTTGCAACATCGGTTCCACTTGATTAAGACGACATCAAGAAACATCTGCAAATATAAATAAAACATGTGTTGAAGTGTATTTTATGAGAGACCGTGGTGACTGACCTGGTCCCTGATGTGCAGACATGTCCTCCACGGTCAGAGGTTTGATGAGGCCGTTCTCTTTGAACATCACGGGAGTGCTCTCACCGTGCTCCAGCACCGCGGCCTCCTGACCCTCTGCAGGGGACAGTCGTGACGGGTGAGGCAGCACAATCACCTCTTCAAATTCACCATTCTCTCTGAAAAATACAGCCATGAGATGAACAGGAACATTTCACTTTCAAACAAGTAACAAACGGCACCTCTGATCCGTCGTGCTCAATGTTGTAGGTCTGGAATCAGATGGTTTGCTGCCGTTGCTGTGATGAGTAGGAGACAAAGTGACTGCAGTTGCACTTGGAGAAAGTGGAGCTACTGAAAATGACAAACAATGCTGTTGAGCATTATAAAGCATAAGGATTTTATGTTTATATGCTTTAACTTTATTCCAACCATGGAAACCATAGACTGTTGTTAAGACTGAATCTTCCACATAATCTTCCCTTATGTTTATTTCATTTGTTTATTTGACAGGGACATTGTGCATTAATACATATTTCTTTAAATGCACCAGAATTAGCCAAGTAGGGTATTTTTCATCTGCAGTCCCTGGACAGGAGTACATAGTCTCCCTAAAGATAATAACTGTAAAAAGTACAATCATAAAAAATGCAGTAAGACACAGGATAAAGGGGAGGGCAAGAAAAACATAAAGCACACAATAAAAACACAGTTCACATACAACAAGAGATATTCACAAAGCAATGAGAAAAGGGGCCCAGACTCAGGGTTACATGTCTGCTGTGTTACTAACCAGTTTTTCAGATTTATTATGAACAGTGAGTATGTTGTAGATGTAATGATTTCTCTATATAGTTAAAATAAGCACTGACAAACCTGCTCCATCTCCATTCCGATTTGGAAGAATTTTCTGAAAAGACAAAAGAAAATAATACTTAATGCCTTGGTCATTCTGGTTTTATAAGTCTACTACAAACAACATCGAAACCTTTTTTGGCACATCCAAATGCCAACACTAATGTGGTCATGTCCATTATAGTTGAGAATAAAAATTTCTATCATAAAAAGAAAAACATGAATTGTACATGTTGACCTTCTGTCTGAGGACAGAAGCAAAAATACCGGCATGTATATTGTTAATAAAATCATTATATGCAGCCTTTTTAATAAACACGAGGTTGTAGGATTATGATGCCTCCTCTGATCTTTACCTTGTCTGCTGTTTCAGAACGTCTTGTTCTCTTCATTATCTCCTCGAGGCGCTGTTAAAAGAAACATTTGAGTCATACGCTTCACAGACAGTAATAAATCTATAAGTTTATACCTTCTTCCTCTCGAGACGCTCCGCTTCCTCCTTCTGAAAGCGCTCCTCCCGAAGTCGCTCTGCCTCTTCTTTTCGCCGAGACTCCTCCTCCTCTTTCTGACCCAAAAATACAGGTGTATAATTATACTACAATGAACCTAATGGAAAACTACTGAATGTCGTACCAGTTTGAGCATCTTTTCAGTCTCTTCCCTCTCTCGCTTTAGTCGCTCCTCTTCCTCTTGCCGCTCCTCTTCCTCTATCCTCCTCTTTTCCTCGGCCTGTCGCTGTGCCTCCTCTTCTCTGCGAGCTCTTTCCTCAGCCTTTCGACGGGCCATCTCCTCTTTAGCCAGTCTGTACACCAACATTAAATACATTTTAAACTAACGGTGGGCTGTGGGTTCCTTCTATACCCTGTGGTTGTGCATCTCACCGGGCCTGCTCCTCCTGCTGCCTGCGCTCCTCCTCCTCTCGCTCCCGCTGTTCTCGCGCTTGTCGCCTCTTTTCCGACAGAATGCGACTGGCCTCTTCTGGATCTGTGGTGCCCGCGCTGGTCTTCTGAGGCGGAGGGCTGCCAAACGTCTCTATTGAATCAGAACAGCACCAAATCAAGACTCAAAATCAATCTCTTTTTTTTTTGTATAGCCCTAAACCACAACAGCAGTCGGACTTTACAAAGATTCTCTTCATAGATCAGAGAATCAAACGGCATCAACTCCATCTTGGGAATTAAACTGTGACTGTATGTCCAGGTTTGTTTTTACTAATTGTGATTTTACAAGTCAAAATAAATCTCAGGACCCCAGGAAAAAAATATAACATTTGCAAATATGGATCCACAATAACAATCTAAGGATTTTCTTTTTTTTGTTGTTTAATCAAAGTTAGGTTTAACGTTATTGTCCCCCATAGGAAAATGTAACCCATGCTTCATTTCCACTAGGACTTCTGTCAGGAGTACAGCGCTTAAGGGCCCATCTCCAGATGTTTGATGCTCGGCTTGGTCAGGACCAGAGCTGGAGGATTTTGACATGTTTTAGTGGTATGGGAAACCAGAGCATCCGGAGGAAAAAAGGCCCAAGTTTAGACTAGCACTTTATGAGTACCAGAAGGACTAGAACAGGTATAGAAAAATTAAGTAGTAATGGAAACGGTTTGTTTATAAAACGGGCTCCATAAATAAAGTGAATACCTCAGTTTTAAAGTTTGGTAAAGAATTGTTAAAATGTGACAATATGTAACATTTCTGGACAAGACACATCATCAGCTCTACTGGAAAGTTGTGTAATTCATTAGTTTCTTTCCTGCACAAAACCACCAACAATCTGACAAAGTGCTCCATGTCAAACCAGAGTTGTCGTTAAAGAAAACCCAACATTCTACATATAGTTTGTCCACTTGACTGACCCGTTTGTGTGGCCTCTGCTGGTTCTGAGCTCGCCTTGTTCTGACCCAGCGGCTGCGGCCTTGGCTGTGAGGGACTGAGGAGCTCTTGTTCTTCCTGGTCCGGTGTGACTTTCACTGGACGCACATTTCCAGGGTCGTCCGCCTCTGGAGATTTGAGCTGCTTCGGGGTCGGGGGCCACAGCGGTGACTTTTGCGGATGCCTGAAATCCAATTAGGCAACAACAACAAAAAAACATGATTTTGTTGAATCGAAGGCTTCTGTGATGGCTGTAGTTCACCCACCTGCCAGGAGAGGGTGCTGTGACTTTACTATTCCTCTTTGCTGGAGTGGAGGGGTACTTTTTGGGAGGTAGAGAGAGAACAGGTGTCAAAGGGAGTGACAGGTTGGTCCAGGACTTCCGCACGCCATCACGCTCTTTGTGCTGTTTGAATAGATAATAGATGGACACAGAGATACAACATGTATTCATTATAAGCCTTGGTCTTTGGGATTGTGCTTCTAAAAATATCATCTTGAGTTGAATCAGTGTATCTCAATGATTTTGAGTCAGTCTTGTTGGTCAGTAATGGGATTAGACTTGGACTTGACCCGACACTAAGCAGCAGACAGTCAATAACATTACAGACCAAGGTGTTGCCAAAACTAAGCAACCTGCTAAGGTCATTAACCTCGTGAACTCAGGACAATTTGACCCCTTTTAAATATGTAGGACCCCTTTTATGTTGCACAAACTCTCACCTAACCCTTATATTAAACTTTAATTTAAACATTGTGAAAATGTGCGACCAGGGACTGATTAAGAAGCCTATTGAAGAAGAAGAAGAGGCTCTTCCATGGACATGCTTTTCTTTAACTAAAATGCATCACACACATCACAGTGGTTAGCACGCTCGCTTCTCAGAAAGAATGTCCTATAGGTTCTAACTTCTATTCCACCTTCAGGCAAGGCTGTTCTGGAGAGTGGACTTTGCCTTTGTCTGTGAAGGGTTGCTTTCCCCTACCACTAAAACATGTACAATTGCTCCCCTTTCTCTGGGGCCAGGATTCCCCTGAAAAAGAGTCTCAGTGGGATTTTCCTGGTTAAATAAATGTCAATGAAAATAGATGTTTTTGTTGGAATTTTAAAATGATGGGTCTTGGCATAATCTTGGAGTCGGCAATCCTCCAACACGCCTTTCATTCATTTCCCTCTGTCAGCTCCAATTGTCAATCCTCATGAAGTTATTTGTTTTAGAGTGCTTCTTCATAAAAAAATATTTAGTTAGGATTTAACTGAAATTAGAAATTGTACAAATGTCTTCCTAATTTGACAATATTGGCTTAAGCTGGGGTACCCAACAGAAACCATCACTAGATTTCACATGCATGCATTTCTGTCCTTACAACGTAATATATTTTTCCCACATGAAACATTTGATATTAATGGGGAAACAGTTAGGTAACCCAGATTTAACTTCATAAATATACCTTGTGACATGCAAAACAAATGTGACAAATCTGTCACCTGTGTGTGTGGGGTTCCAGTGGTCTTCCTCCGGGCAGCAGCAGCTGAAGAGGAGGAGGTGCTCAGGTTGCGGTCCTGGCTGCGGCAGTGGGGAAAGGGTTGGGACTGGATGGACTTGAAGGACACGGAGCCCATGGGGTGACAGGACACTGAGCGGGGGCACACAGGCAGGGCGACTGTCATGTATGAGGGGCAATGGAGCAATTTGGGATAGGCGTCACATGGATTAGTGCATGGGAAAAGAAATGGCAGAGTGGAGAAAAACAGGCAAGAGATAAGGGAAAGATGTTGAGGAGGATGAAGGCAGATTGGAAAGAATAAAGAGCACAAGACCTTTAGTTGATGGACATTGGAGATTTTAGTCGTTTCATTGATTAATTGCTTGATGGGGTCTTTGTATTCCAAAAGTTGCATGAGAGAACCAATGGTATGTATATTATAAAAATTATGAGTCATCTGAACAAGAGCTGCTCAATTATAGATGAAATAATAATACTACTAATAATAGTTGTGATAATTAAAACGATTAAAATAAAT
>JAPMNZ010950145.1:0-14626 GCA_029875035.1 Pomatoschistus microps | reverse complement strand
ATTTGACCACTAGAGGGCAATGCTGCTCCACCAACGTCAAACGCGTAGAACACATGCAGGTGTTTATGCTCTAATCTAGAATATTGAAATAGGTTCATTTACAACAAAATCTACTATAATCATCCCTTTTTTGCATAGAAGGTCGAGTTTGTATCACTCATCATTTGATCACTAGCGCCATTTGTTTTTTTGACATTTAAATAGTACACTGCATAAATAGTTCCCAAATAGGTTGCGTTCATGTGACATCATCATGACACCAAACAAATTAATATAGTGGTGGAGGGCAGCTGAAAATCTGGCCTGTTAACTATAGTAACAGTGAAAAAGGCAAGCTTCTAATTTCCCCACAATCCTTGGCAGTACATATCACCTATGGTCAAAGTATGTCCAAAATATATTAAAAAACTTAAAAATGATGTTGGCCAATAGAATGGGTGCTCATATAGAGCAATAATGGTGTGTTTGTGAATCTAATCACTAGCAAATAATGATCCGGGGAAAACATGTGAACACAATAGAAATCTAAGACATGAACCCAACCTATTGGTGCATAGCCCAGTGGATACTAATGACTGTAATAAATACTTTAACAAACTGACAGTTATAAGAAAATGCAAATGAACAGAATAATCCCTCAAACATGCACTATCTAGCTAAGCACATATTGATAATAGTATTTGAAGTGTCAATTCCGACATTTATTTAACTCTATCAAAGTAAATGAAGTCGAATTTGCATCACTTTGATCTGCCCATTATTTCTCCTAGAGTTATCACGGAAACGCTGTTATCGGCAGAACACATGCGCACACTGGCAGCACAAGGCTGAATCAAAGAGTGATTGAAGAAGAGAGTGGACTTACTGGAGTTACAGTTTATCCTGACACAGTCTAGATGGGAGGGAGAATAAGTGACAGATGAAATCGCATCCTTCAAGGTTACAGCTGCAGACAACCAAGAGCAGAAAGCCACCTTCCGGGGACGGTCACATGCTGGCCGCGACCATTTTAGTCTATCCATTTTCCACTACACCAATATATTCCCTGTCTTTGTTTAAGACAGTGCTAGGCCTGTCACAATAACCAATTTTGATGGATGATATATGTGACTGGTAAAAGAGGGAACATGTCTACCAAGAAGAATGTATAAGAGTTATTCACTGATTGAGTGTTTCTTAGATTTATAAAACATACAATCTTTTTGATGGAATTTTGTGCAGTTTTACTACTGTGTCCTTTTTTCCCCAAGACTTGTCAGATATTGCCTCTGAACCTTTAACCCTAGCCCTAATTGCTCAATTCACTAAAAAGCCTAAAATAAACAGCACATATTTACAAATACAATACTATATGAGCAAAACTATATTTAAATATATCGTTTTATCCATCAGTTATAGAACATAGACATAGTATTTATCATGACAGGCCTAGACAGGGCTACAACGATACAAAATAAATGAGTTCTTTCTTTGATGTCTTCTTATTGTGGATGACAAATGAGCTAATATATTAAAATGGTCGTTTGGTTTGGCCACATTGATTTGACAACTGGACAATACATGCCAAATTATTTTTGCCACAGCAAGATTGGGTGACTATAATCATGCTTTTGATTAAAAAGCATTTATTTTTATTTTTATCAGTATTCTTTATATAGTCATTATTTGAGAATTGGAAAAATGCCACATCATACATAATTGTGTTGGTATTGGTGACTGCATTGGTGTGCCCATTTGTGTACATTTTTACATAAATTGTTTTAATATTTTTTGTTACCTTACAGAAATTTTATTTTTTTCATATTTTTTGGTCCTAGTTGAAATCTGTGTGACCAGGCTAATCATGTGCCGTCAACCGCAACAGAAAAGTGGAAGCAAACAGCGACGAGCCACGAAGCACCTTCACCTATCAATGTCTAGTGACCCACAGCCAGTTGTGCAGGTCAAATCTCAAAATAAACTTAGAAAACATGTTTTTCTTTAGCTGTGTGTTTTTGTATACAGTTGTTTTGTCTCTATCCTTCATGTGGACAGTGCAAGGTGCTGTGGCGTCGCGCTGTTTGCCGACGGGCCGCAGACTCTGGGCCTTTGAAGGGGTGAGTGCCATCTTTGATCACACCATGAGGGATGCCATCTAAAGTCCCAGGGGAGCTAATGGACAGAGAGGAACATGGGGCTGCTATGATGAAACCGAAACCCAGGACAAAAACAGACCCACAAAAAAATAGCATTCCAGTGAAAAAAATAAAATAAAATCAACTACTGAACAGGCGGCAAAAGACTATGTTTAGGATGGTTTTGATTGTTTGTGCGTATCTATTGTGTATCTTGAACTTAAAAAGATCAATATAGGGCTGTAATGAACAATTATTTTGAGATTTTTTTTAGATCCCAAGGTCAGCAAATATGGGATTTGTTATATACAGTATTTGACCGGAAAAAAGCTGAAGTGATGCACCTGGAGAACATTGTCATAGAGATGGTTTGTTTTACATTGGTTTGTTTGAAAAATATAATGAAAAATAATTTCCCTCTGCATTGAATATATAATTATCTGAATCATAGATCCTCTTCACAACATGTTTAAAGAGTCTATGTAAGGTCAAATAAAATCAGTTAGTTGCAGTTAATCAATTCAATTGTTACAGCCCTAGATCAATGCTTGGTCTAAAGAGAGCTGGTGATTTTTTTTTTTGGAGAAATGGATAATTCATGTTAAAAAAAAAACATCTCAAGCAAAAAAACTCCAAGCAGAACAAGGCATGCAAACACATATGAGCTCACAGCTCTCTACTAGGTTAGATACAACTAAAACAAGAAAAAAATTATAATATTAGACTACATATATAATGCAGCTGTGGGCCCACGTAAAGACGGTTAATACGATACCAAGGTTGACGGTGAGTTTGACACGCCCGCTGTCCAGCTCCAGCCGCAGAGTGTCGGCAGATTCCCTGGATGTAGCGGCCACTAGCAGACCAAAGGCTCTCTGGGACGTGAAGCGTAGGGAGACGTCCTCCGCCTCGGTGTGCATCACATGAGGGATCACCACTTTCATGTACATGCTGCCGTCGAAGGACAGCGTGGACGACTCTGTGGGACCACACACAAACACACTTGTTAAATAAATACTGTATGGCGTTTTACTATGGGAGTGATGGGTGTACTGGTTAAACTTGTTTTTGTTTTTTTTTACTATATGGTAGAGATGAGTGTACTGGTTAAATATAGGTTTTTTGCTATGGGAGCGATTTTACCAGTGCACCCATCGCTCACAAACATTTCAATCAAAAATAAAGATGCAACCAAACTTTCCCCAGCCATAGCCACAACTCTGCTCCTAAACGTCCCTCTTTGATCAGTAAGTCACCGCAGACAGTTGTAAGAATCCCTTAATTAGTCGCTAAGCTGACAACTCCATACTATTGATTGATGGTATAAAGTACATTCAATATGCTTTGGAAGTGATTTACATGCCCATTAGTATTCACCGCTCTGCTTTTTCTCACTAACAGTTTCTCTTTCTGTTGCAGGGTCAGCTCAAGACAGCAACATTATTCAAAGTAAATTACACCTGAGCACTGAAAGAAAAATAAACTGTCATAATATCCATCGTTCATCTTCCTTTAGTCACAGTGTTTTAGAATATTTACAGTTTGCGCTGCCACTCCACTGACATCACAATCAGCGCATCAAAACACATGTCATTCCACCATTTTGTATCTTAAGTGACTTCTCTCTTGAGTAGGGACATAATGTTACATATAGTTTCCTCAAAAACCATCAGTAATGTAATGCGTTGTGGAGACGTATGCTTGTTATGCTCTTGTCTGACAGCTCTATATAAAGACACAACACCCACACCTATAATGTAAGCTTGTAATGTTTGTATTGCACTACTGTAGTGTGATTCGGTGGGAGGCATGTATGCGGATGTCCCATATGGCCAGTCGCAGCTGTAGTCATCAAGTTGTGACAGGTACAAGCGTGGAATCACAGGCTGCTCACTGTGCAGAAAATTAAATCATCAAAACCACATCATCGACCAAGCATGCCGCCTTTTTTAATGAACAATTTGTATGTACGATTCATATGCAGGCCGGTGCAATTTAGGCTAGCAGCTATCTTAAAGGCCAATCTATAACGTTCTATATCTTAGCGTAGAAGGGCTGTAACAAGCTAATCAATTACTCACAATTTAAAGAAGCTGAGAGGAGGTATTTCTCAAGAAGGGCTGTAATCACTGTGATACAAAATGAAATAGAACTGTGTTTCAAGTATTTTTCATTTCAAAATCAATTATGATTTTTGAAATCTCATATAGACTGACCTTTTGTTATCTAACCACCTATTGTATATAATCAATAGAATAATTGTTCAACTATTTAATTATCTCATTAAAATATCTATCTATCATCTAATTAATTAATTATTACAGCCATATAGGTTCGCTGTACTTCTATCAAAGAGAAAAATCCTAATGCATGTCAACTTGTAAATTCTACCTTCTAAGTATACATTTCTGATGTCCCACATAATCCATCCAGTGACTGGACTTGTTGACTGCACAGTACGAAAACCTATCTATTTTGCATTTAGTCAAATGTCTGTTTAGGGCTTAAAATACATTGGGTTGTCCTTTAGTTGCAGACTGCACGAAGGAAGATGACATCCAATTTAAAAAGTGATTCAATTTTCAACCAATGATTGTCCATGCAAACTCTATGCTTGGAAATGCAAAGAGCATGTGTCATATTCACTCCTCACATAAATTGTTCAAACCAAGTGATGTTGTTGAATGTATTATTTCAGTACATTAGATAAAGACATGTTCAGGTTAAATGTCTCCTTTTGCATATGGCTTCCGACACTGTTCTGCTCCTAAACAGGGCTGTAAAACAGAAGATAGACTTTCGGCTTCTGTAAAATGTGAAAGTCTGAGTGCAGTGAAGCAGGAGAACCAGCATCAGCGCTCCTGCCGACTCTAGAGAATCTCCACAGATTAAAATGTGTATTCGACCATGAAATACCTGCTTTGACACCTTGCCTTCAAAAGGAAGAAATAGCCCATAGTCCAGGGAAATACAGTACAAACATGTGAGTTCTGCAGCAACTATTAAACACAAACGATTCAAAAAAGTCACGGTTTTATTCAGACAATTAGTTGTAACTACATTAGGTAATTACAACTGCATGTTAAGTTTGCCTTTGATAACTTTTTCTCCTGAGGGAAATGTTTTGCTCTTAGATCTAATTATCCCAATGATCTGTCTCTAACCCAATCCACTGAACCAAGTTTGACCAATGCAGACATTTTACTTGTCAATAAAACCCATCACCCATTAATCTGGGTGCTAAGGCTGAGTCAATGATCATTAAGCTAACAACTTCAACTTCAACTTGTACTTCAATGGTTTTGTTAAGTCCTCTGAGATGACTTCTGTTGTGATTTGGGGCTATACAAGAATAAATTGAATTGAATTGAATTTAATTTAATTGTACAACTTGTACGAGTTTATTCATAATATTATTTTGCCCAGAAATGATGCTTCTGTATTCAAATAATGGTGCAAAGATGGTCATAATTAACATTCCAAACAAACTATTGGACTATCGTGTTCTCGCACTGTACCCAATAAGACTTCCTGTACAAAATATTGCTGCAAGCTTCAAAGTTGAGATGTGTTTGTTTGTTTGAGAGAAATTGCAGGGAGTGGGAGAATAGAACATGTGTATCATATTTCCTGTTCAGCATCATAGCAGTGCTGCCTATTATTTCTACAAAGGGATTTACTCCCTGCTGTGGCCAGAAGAGGGTGCCAGACACATCAAACAAACACAATTTGAATACATGTGTGAAATACATGCTTATTCATTTGCTATATGTCGTTCAAGGCTATGATTCGCTCTAATTTACATATTATAGATGTCTCCCTCTAACTATAGCTCTATACCTAACTTTTTGATGTTTCGCAAACTGTTGGCTGTCAGTGATCAATCTGAAGTGTTGTGTGCAGCCCATTGATGCTTCTCGACTAAGAGGAGAGCTGGAGGTTTTTGCCTGACTGCAGTCTGATGTAATTTATTCCCCTCTGCATGTCTCTTTCCAGCTTGAGTGACAGAAAAGTCCAAACACGGAAATGGAGGGTTTATTTGGAAGATGCACTCGGTTAATTTGAAACCACTGAGGCTCGCTTAAAGGAAAGATAACTCTCGTCTCCTCTAAATAACTGGCATGAACTGACAGTAAGCAAATATGAAGATTCAGGGTGAATGTAAATAAAAAGCTATGTTTGCATCTTTGACAGTTTTGACCAAGATTTTGGGTGCAGGGTAAATATGGACAATCTTTACCTAAGTGACAACTAAAACAGGTTACAGTCCAAAGTCAATGGCAGTCATGGGAACTATAATGTAGAGCAGTGCTTCTGTGCCACTGTTGGTGACCTCATTTTGCCAGTAGAATCCAGCGCTTTCAGTGAAAAGAACTGCCTGAGTAGAATGTTGCAAATATGAATTCTTACAAAATACAGATTACAATGCCGATTGTTTATGATTTGTTATGACATTTCAGAGTTTCCATTTTATGAAGGTCTAGGTCTGTTCTAGAATACAATGTTGCATTATGCTGTGGCAGATTGGTTAGCACTCTCGCTTCCCACCAAGAGGGTCCTGGGTTTGATTCTTGGTCCTTTCTGAGTGGAGTTAACATGCTCTTACTTTGCCTGCACTGGTTTCCTCCAGGTGTTCCAGTTTCCCCTAGCACTAAAAACATAGGTATAATCCTCCAGCTACTCTAGTCCGGACCAAAAATCACAGTGTCACTGTCAATAATTGGGCTCAGTCCCAAACATACAAACCACTGTCATCATCAAGACAATTGGCTCGTCTGTGCAACATCAACACAAGAATATGCCATAAAATTGCACTGTCCCATCAGTGCAAGGATACAAAATAATATACTCATAAAAGACCACAAATAAAAAATAGTATTTACACAGTAAGCAACAAAGTACATATGACTAAAGTGCTAAACATTACACATGCCCAAACAAAGTGCTTGTGCAGTTGGAAACACTAAAAGCATTGCACGCATGATTACATAAAAAGGAGAGAGCTAACATCAGTCGTGCATGTGTGAAATGACTGCATATAATAGGTCTATGTAAACCTTTTTAGATCAATATGAAGAACAACCCTGGGCTAGATCAGGACAGGATCAGCAAGTACTGTAATTGTACACACCAAGTCTACCTATTTAGTATTGCATTCTGCTCTTACACTTTGTTATGGCCATTTTTACTTAAAACCGTATAAAGTTGCACTTACAGTACCCAAACAACAATGTTTTTTTCTCATCCATTCCTGCACAACCCCTCAATGCTTGTCTTGGGATCACATAGCAAACTTAAGCATCCAGTAGAAAACACAAAGGCGACCAAAGCAGCTGATCTTAACTGGATCAGACTTGAAGTGTTCTCAGTGTGATACCGCTTTTGACCGTGAGTTCAAACGCAAACTGCATAACAAAGTTTGCAGGGAATACAAAACTCCATACACAACATGAATTTCAACAACATTGTTCCAGTATGATTTAAGAGTGGGCTAACATTTTCTGATCAATTGCCACTTTGTCTCCACGGAAATGTTATTGCACAGCTTGGAATAGAGCAAGACATCTACAGTACGACCTTTCTGCTATTCAGTCCACTCAAACAACACACGCAACACCTAAAAATGCTGATGCAATTAGACTAGGAGTTTGCTTGGAGATACAAACTTTATTCAGTTTTTTCGTTTGTTTACAGCCATCCATGAGTCTTCATATTCATTTCACAGACAGGAAGCTATAATGACGCCGCTTGAAACGCAGGTGCTCTCCTCAATGTGCCCCATTTTGACTATACATTTAAGAAAGACATCAGGCTGCTGCTGTGAAGACTTAATTTCATATGCCAATTAAGCTGCTACTTGTCAGTCTTGCGCATGTGTGTGGGAATTTGTGTGTTTTCCATCGAGCCCAGCACTTTACATAATTAGCAGTCCAATTGAAGGCGAAGATGGAGTGGGAGGGGAAGCTATTAGTAGAGAGGAAGCACCAACATCGAGGGCAAACAGAAGCACACTGACAGAAACCAACCAGCCTGCCGAGCCCGTCCAGATCTGCTTTCTCTCTCTAGTCGTTGATTGCAGTTGGGTAGTCATTGTGTTTCTGACCTCAGCAGAAACAGTGGAGATTATTTCTTTCTTTTTTTCTTCATGTAGAGGCAGTTTCTTGTTATTTGTTGCAACACTACCACGTCTTTCTCAAGGAACTTATGACGGTGCTTTGTACAAAATAAACTTGGTTATTGCAGCAAAGACAAAACATAATGGTGACAAAGTGATAACAACAAACAACAAGAAAATCATGTGTAAAACAATATGCTCGGTGAAGTAAGAAAGTGTATTTCTTTGACAAAACTTTCTGGATTACATTCGCTATTGTGTTTGAACCTGCAGCTTGACTCCTGGTGACATTTCTTTGCGGGTAACTCTGTCCAACACTTGCATCATTTCAATTATAAACGTGAGCAGATTTGAATGGACAATTCTACCACAACTTTCATGTGTCCTGTCAGGCTGATTCGGAACAAACGCCCACTGTGTTTCCCAGAGACTCCAACTCTTGAGACTTAAATATTGCCACAACATTCTCAGCTTGAAACCGTTCTTGTGTTTTGGAAAGCATGAACAAAGATCTACTTAATTGGGATATTTGCAGCTTTCTGGGAACGTTTTAGTACAGCATGAACAACATTCGCCAAGAGCTTTCTCAAACAAAAATCCTCAGTTAGCAGAAAATTGTAAACCCCAAATATAACCGTATGAAGTCAACTGTTATACCTGCATGGAACAATGCAAAATTCAGCCATTGTTTACTCGTCTTAGCAGTGTCTGTGCTGGATTATCTAATCTTTTCTTCTCGTTCTATATGACTGACAGGTCTTTGTTCGTGACAAACAAAGAGACAAGTTTATAACTGCTATTGCGCTTTTCATGTGGCTGTCTATCAAGCCACTTCAGGGCGTTTCTGTCAACAGTGTTCAGTGTTCAAAACTGGTTCAACCCCCATCATCAGGACACGGTGGAGGAGTAACCTTGCAGGCGCCTCAGATTGGCCGTGTCTTCCTGTATTTAAGTGAACGGGGACAGTGGGTGTACTCAGGCAACAGTGTTGAAGCCAGAGCTCCACACAAGAGGCTCTTGGCAGTGGACATTATCCGCTCTAATCCGCTCCATGTGATTCACTCCGAAGAGGCCACGGTGCACGTACACACACACATACACAGAAAGGCAGGTCACGTGACACAGTCGGGCTTAGAACCACCAAATATACCTCAAACAGACTGATTTCAAAAGACAGAACAAATATTGCTATGAAGTTGTTGTTGCTGCAGTCAAAAAAAAGTGTGCGTCGCATTCAGAGTAGAATCACTTTCCTGATCAGTGTGATTGAGAAGGCTTCACTGATCAGGTTTATTGCCAATAACACGTTAATATCAGAAAATACAGATAGATACATGTATTTTGTCATGATCTTGGCCTAATCGCTCAATAGTGTTGTATAGAGTAAAGCCCACCCATGGAATCAATGCTGTCTCATCTTGATCAGGCGCTTTCCAATTCCCTTCAAACTTGAGTACCTAACTTTCAAACCACTAACAATTGAGCTATGTAGTAAAATATGACTATACTGCCACTCACTATGTTGTATGATTTCTATTTTTACAGGTGCAGTGTACAATAAACCTGAGCCAAAACGAGTTATGCATTGTGATAGGAAATAGCTTGAGTGCTAGTTTTGAACTGGTCCAGACCGGAGCAGGGAGAATTCATGGTCCGAAACAAGCGGATCAGGCAAAAATTGGAGGACTGGAGTAATGCTAACTTTTAGAAAAATGCGAACAAAGCATGCAGCATCTCACTTTGGACTAGAGCAGAGAAAATGGCCCTAACCACCTTAACACTATTAGTAAGCTACTTTTATAATTATATATGCATGTGTTTCTGCTGCTACAGGACACCGGAATTTCTCCTACGGGGGATCAATAAAGTGTCTATCTATCTATCAAGTCCCTAAAATCAAGATAACATGTGGTCTGAAAAAAATGTATGATGTATGCTTAAGCCACTATTGTTCATTCCTACATGGCCACTTCTTACCAAACAAACATAAATAGTAGTTCATTGAGCCTTTGTTAACTGGGCTGCACATCTTCTCCCTGCTTGACCTTCCTCTCTCGGGCACATTGGATCCGGACCGGAGCTGTCTCTTGTAAAGCCAGCTGCAGACACTGTAGGTAGACTTCATTACACAGGGATTATGGCCCTGATGCCTCACAGGAGCACACAACAAACAAATCCTTTAACCACACAATATTTGTATTGGGATTAGGCTAAAACTGACCTCCAACATGTCTGCAGGTATAATGGCACAGTTTTGTCTGCAACAGTCAATGAAGATTAGCCCAGAGGCGGCACGTGTGAACAGATTTTGGACGTTGGTTTATATGTCAGATTCAGATTTAGATTCATTTATTTGCCACATTGGAATGCATGTGCAAAAGTCCCCAGTATGCACAAGAACATAGATAAAACCAGGTTAAAAGTAATAGTATGAATGCGTGAATAGTAATACTAAATGAAATTAACATGAGTTGTTATTGTATTATTAGGGTATTGCGTGTGGTTTAGGTTAATTTCCTGTTGTATTTTGTAATTTGTTAACCCCTGTGTCTTTAGTATTACTTCCTGTTTCCTGATTCCCTGCCCTGTTTTAATTTGTCTCGAGTGTCGTTAGTGTATTCAAACTTGTATTGTATATTGTGTGTTCCTTTGCTCCCTGTTCCGTCATTGTCATTCCACGTCTGTTTCAGGTTCTTGTCCTCGTTCCGTGTTTTTTAGCTGTAATTTGATTTCTATTACTTTTTATCAATTTTGAAACAATACATTTTCAGATGAAACAATGACAGCATATATGCATGTCTCCAAGTCTGTGAACGATGATTTGAGGTAGGGCTAAACGATATGGACCACTTTTCCAATCTTGATATTCATGCCAGATATTTCAATAACAGTTTTGATGAAAACGCTTGAAAGGTTGTAGGAGCGGGTTGAGGTTTGAATTTGTGCAACTTCCTGTCACCTGCATGACTCTGTAGAAAATTGTTGGAATGCTTTTCATGGACTAAATATAAAATGGGGATAATATGTGCTACTGTTGGAGTTTATAGTCCAAGGAAGAAGAGTTTAATGAAAACAAGCACATTGAGGTCAAACCTGAGTCAGCCCAAAATAATGCTTTTTATAATTACTTTCCTCAAAGCAATTAAATGAAATGACTTGAACTTAAAACTCAAAACAACCTCCTCTTCCTGACAAAACCTCAAAGTATCACTTACATGACTAAACCATAATAGCGTCTGACACTACATATATTTTCACTCATTTGGTGTAAGTCGATTGGCCCGATAGTATTTCCTGTGATTTATATCCTTGAGTGAAACAGTGTGTTATCTCGTGAAGTGGTTCAGAGCACTTTCCCACTCCACTCGGGCGCCTGCCGTGATCCCGCTGTGAACCAATCATGTCTGCGGAGCAGCGTCCTTGTTCTAATGCGGACACAACAAAGCACAGTCGCTCCACTTCGAGGCAGACGTCTTGTGCATTCCATTTCATCTCTGCTCGCAGACGTCTCAGAGCTGCGCTGCTTCAAATGCACCACCGACAGAACATATATATATCGATGGATGTAAAACACACTTCTGTCGGCCTGCACGCAGAAACTTGCTCTTACCAAGCACTTTAAAAATGACGAAATTTGAAAAAAGGTCAGAAATATGATATGATGATGAAAAAATTGGTGCAGAACAAACACAAATAAACTTGCCACCCAGTTTGTTGTTAAATGGTAGTGGTTGCAGTACTGGAATTTTGAAATATAATATAAATTGTGCAAACATTAACAATTATTTATGTTGATTCCTCCTAGATGTTTAGATCCTGAAATATCAGTGAATATAGCATGTATTCATGCATTTCACCAAAACAACGTTCAAGTGGAGTCCAGAAGATCTTCTTGGTCATGAATTGTTACACATCGGGTTGTTTGATTACAGGTGAACAGATTTAATTTAAATCTGCAGTCATTAAAGAAATATCTGAGCCATAAAACTTCTTCCCACCTTGGTTAGGCTTATGTGAGGTTTAAAACAAGATTATTTTATTACGGAGTAAGTAAGACTATTTTGATGCACAAAGTCTTCTGACTTCACTCATATAAATGAAACAAGATTAAAGCTATGCAGTTACCATTGCACAATGTTCATGTGTTGTTTTATTTATGATGTGCTCATAGTTTAAACGTCAAGCTGTTTGAAGCAGTGGATATGCCCCAAAACATGAGCATACAAGCACCGTGTCAAAGAAAGTACTTTAAAAGCCTCCATTCCAGTCACCCCAGCATTACCAGTACATCAGCTCAGTCAAAACTTCAAAGTTTCATTCTCAAGGACTTTTTGTGAGATTACATGACACAAACTGGATTATTCAAAGCAACTGCTGATATTTAACCTGGAGGTTGCTTAAGTTGTGATTAATAGTGACAGCCAGATGATTTATAGAATGCCTCAGAGCTACAGGCACCAGGTAGTGATTCTGTGTGCCTTTCCAAGAATAGAATATGTATTTAAAGTTCTGCTGCATATAGTCCCTGAATTTGAAATTGAAGCTGAAGTCCCTGAATTGTGAAGAATCCATCCAACCAAACACAATCCAATCAAACAATTACAAACATTCTCTCTAACATTTGACCAGGAAAACGTTTTTTCGCAAACATAACAGAATAAACCATTTAATTAGTTGTCAAACAACCATAGAGCCTGTAATGCACTAAAACCAATCAGACACACTGTGGTTTCACTGAGTGTGCGGATTACATTAATAAGACTCGCGAGGAACATAAAGTTCCTGTAGCAATTATCTGATGCATCCCCACTGCTTCAAAACAACACGGCGAGCTTTGCCTCCGGAACCGAGGTACTGCCACTCTCAGCACGCAGGAATACAAGAAAAGGTAAAGACACATTTATTCCCATGGAGATTTTCCATATTGGTTAATTGCGACACATTTGCACAAAGAACCCCATCAAAATCAATGCAAAAAAGTGTGTTTTTATCCATTCTCAAAATACCTTTGTATCATTTTGCAAAATGGGCTGCTTGTCATCTTGTCAAAATGTGTTTTGCGTTGCTCGGGAATCAAAAATTGTATCAAACTGCATATTGAAATGAATGTCTATTACTGCTCAACAACTCTAGCAACGAGTGGATTTGCCTTTCCATTGGAGCTGTCAATATTGAATTATTCTGGTCATGGTTTCTCTTTCAATCACAGATCAATAATTAATTGATCGTAATTACAAGAAATTCTATGAGAAAACTCCTAAAGTGAGAACATATGCAGCACAATTGCAAAATACGTTAGCATTTCCTTCAACCCAGATCAAACTAATTATTTTTAATTAATGCTGTCTATTAATTGCTAATGAATGAAAGAAGCGAGCGGGGCAAGCCAGTTTTTCCTGTAGGGCCCCCAGGCTAAAAGCCACAGGTAAGCCAGAACCATGACCCCGCCGTGGTGCCACCGGGCAGCAGTACTGTTTGCCTGAGGGGTCTAGAGGTGTGAATGTGGATGAATGAGTGTGTGATCGGAACTTCCTCCTGTAGTCAACCACCCAGGGGGAAATGGTTTAGGGCAATAGATAGATAGACAAATATATTGCATAGAATTTCAGTGTTTTATGCCTTAGAAGTTGTTTCTAATCCAGGTTAGCTTTCACGAGCACAGTTTGGGTCAGTATTGTAGTACTTGCCACTCCCCTTTTTTCCCAGGCTTATCAACGGACAGGTGCATGTGCATAGTCAACCAAAATTTTATTTTTCAGCCTACTTCCCACAGATATTCCATTTTTTTATATTTATTTTAAAATAGGTGAATATTTAAACAGACATTACCTGTAACCTCGCCTGGTGATGTCAAGTTCATTGTCATGCTAGTGTACCTAACAAACAACTGTTTTTATGGTTTTTTTTTTGTCTGTCTTTTAATTGCTTGTGAAGCACTTTGGGTTTCACTGTATGAATTGTGCTTTACAAATACATTTGATTTGATTTGAAACATCTTGGTCCCACCAGAAAGAGTCTGGTAAAAGCACCACACCAAACAATCTTAGCAATAATAAACATGGGATAATGTGCATACTTAAGAAAGAGCCCCCAGAGTCACTATTTTATTTTTCGGCTGAAAGCTGATTGGCTGAGTGAGATTTTAGAACATCTTTTTGATGTTCTAAAATGTGATCTGAACAAAAATGTGCAAACTATAGAAATGTTTTGAGCAAGTAATGTGTTAGATGCATTTTACAACGCATAGTTCCATTATTTGAAAGTTAGGTTCCCCAGCTTTAAGCTCAACATGCTGATCTTCAGACACTTTAAGTAGCTTTCGGTCAAAACTGTCTCAACAAATGTCTACTGACTCCTTATGTAAACTATGTTGGTCAGGCCGTCACCATTAGAGGGC
>JAPMNZ010950113.1:0-16939 GCA_029875035.1 Pomatoschistus microps | reverse complement strand
CATTGTCCTTTTATTGTATTGTTATTTTATTGTATTTTTTTGTATGGACCAATTTTATCTTGAGTCTGAAATAAAGATTAATAATAAAATCAGAAATGTATCTAATTCTTCTGAAGAAAAGGTATATGTATCAAATAAATACCACCTCCACCCAAAGAACATGACGTTAAGTAATAGCAGGAGGACTCAATCATAGCTCAACACGTTGGCAAATGTGAATCTGAGGTAATTGAAGCCTGGAGTCAACAGGAAATGGCTCTTTAAACAAACAACATTTTCATTGATTTTCATTCTGTCAAGAAGCATACACCACAGAATACATTTTGCCATTGCAGTCCTGTATTCCAGATTTCAGCACTTATTCATCACCCTTTTATAGGAAGATTGTATTATTGGTGTTATTTTGAATATTATCTGACTCTGAAGCTTGAAACAACAATTTCTCACTTAGTCACATTGTGTCAGACCACTTTACTTATGAACTGAAAACCCCATTTAATTCTAAGCTATATAATCATGTTTGGAAAAAAAAATTTTGTTCATCAAGCATTGATCTTGTTTCTCTTTTCCTGGAACTGACATCCACCGATGTAATTTCAACGATTTCAAGTAAAATAAAGTATTTAGCAGTCACATTGCGCTTTTCAAAGTTCTTGTCTACAAATGGTCATAAGCTCAATCATCAAAATATGACCCGCAGAAGTTTATTCCAATGTACACTTGTAAAATACTAAGAATAAATTAAACCAATCAACATTTGACTTATTTGACAAATAATTACTGCAAATGGCACTAACCAAGTTACTAATGTCCAAAGACATAATAATAAATGGATTTCCAAAAACATCCTTCAATAATATCAGTCAGTAGATGGAACCATGTTTAACACAAAACATACGTACCTGCAATACTTGCAAAGACTTCGCTGATCCCAATGAGGACATATTGGGGCACTTGCCACCATATTGGCAAATATGCAGCAAAGTAAGTCACATCTCCAAACTCCTGATCAATGGTGCCATTTGTCTTGACAATATCCAGTCGCTTGGTTTCCAAAATTCCTATAAAAAAGGGAGAAATAGTCATCAAATAATAATATATATCCTGCATTTTTGTATTACTTATTCCAATTTTTTTCAGGGATTGATTGAGAGGACTGTTTTCGATCATAACTCTCCTAAATACTTAATAAAAAGATGTCTGCTTGTAATCCGGAGATAATGTTAATGCTGGTCTCTTTCTCAGGCCATGTGACATTTGGACAGCGTAGCTCAAAACAGAGCACAGTCACACTACACATTCAGCATTACATGGACACATAAATAAAGATGTTTTTGACACCTAACAGTTACTGAGCTCTATCCAAGCCGCTTAGTGGGATACAACATTTATAGGATTTGATAAAAACACGCACTAAGCCACTTCAAACATAGCATGACTCAGAGCTGTGTCCACTTTGAGAAAGCAGGAAACTGAATAAAAAAATAGCCTCACAGACACTTAGGGACAGCAGCCTCAGATGGTTCTTCCAGCCACATGAAGTTATAATGTCAGGATGTGCTTCAGAACCATTCCTGCAACTGTGCCAGTCTTTTACCTTGATTAAAGTGGTTTTATGTGAACAACAATGTTACAATGAACGTCATGCAGTGGTGAGCGGAATATAACGTGCTGGACTGACGGATCTCAGGAAAAAACGTCACTTTTGATTCATAACGAATTTTGTACGGACATGTTCTTGCGGACATGGCAGATAAACAGAACACAAGAATACAGCAGCGACATAGACACTGTTCAAAGTGTAGAACATATCAGGCAGCCTTCAGGAGTGAGGCACAAAAAGCAAATCAGTTGGACTGATGAACAACTGCTCACAGGCTTTCATTAACTATTAATGATAGTTTTCAAGGTTGACTTTACAATACTTACAAACTTACAAACTATTTGAAGAAGAAAAAACCAAGAATAAGGGTTACCATTATAGCAAACCAATATAGAATGATAATAATTGAGAACTTTCATCTCGACCTGTTTATTTGCACACATTACAACTTTATATGTTATGTACTTTTTTTGGGCCACCCACTTGGCAACACATCAAAAAAGGTAATAGATTTGGTAATTTGGTCAGGGCCAAATTAATAATTTGTACCTGGTCAGGGGCCATAACCTTTTTGGACCTTCATACTAAAAAATCATTGATTGTTTTTTAAAGTGGGAAGTTTGTTTAAAGCTAAACTTTTGAATATATATTTATTTTTCAAAAGATGTTTGGATAATTTGGGTAATGAAGGCAGAGAATTTTAGACTGATGGGTCAAATGCCTCAAAACAATTAATTAGAATTTGAGAATAAAATGAACAAGGTGCTCGTTTTCTTTGAGAAAATCACCCCTCATCAAAGCTGCTAGTTTCAAGAATTCAAATATACCAGGAGCCTCATTTTGACATGCTCGCTCATGCTACCATCTTTGGCTCATGACACATACTGTATATTCACGTATGGACATACTGCACATTACATACATATACTATCATTTGATTTAAACTTGCACTATTACTTATTTTAAATGTGCTTACATTTGAATGGAATAAATACTTAATTTAATCAAAGAGAATGTAAAATATGTATGTACTGCAGGGTGGTCAACGGAATGATAGTTCTTCAGGGACACTTATACATGCAGCAAAACCCTATCAATCAATATTTAAAAGGTCATTAATGACAGAACATATATAGTGCTTTAGAGAAAGGGCAATGGTTGTACAATATATTGTGTAATGTTCATCAATCCTCATGAGTGTCACTGATTTGCTTTCCTTCAGCCTCGAGGCAAATCTCTCTCTGGCATTCTCAATGTGTCAATGCATCTGCAGCGGCGGCAGGCACCACTGACACTTCATTTCTATAATAATCAGCGTATTGTGCTAGCACCACCTCTTTTTAAAGGGGTGCACATAAACGAACATGTCAGTGTTACTCATGATGATGTATTGATAGGTTTATCCACATGATCTCCTTTTAAAGCAACTAGTTTCTTGAATTCACAGCACTCACCAGCCGCCACAGCAGACCACATGACAAAGAACATTCCCACAGCGATCCTCTTGAGCGAGGAGGGCAGGAGGCCTCTGCGCTTCAGCATGGGGTCCACCACTCTGTCCTTCAGAGGGATCAACAGCAGGATCAGCACTGCATCAAACATGGTGAGCCAGGCCGCAGGGAAGCGGAAGATGATCTGTGGGAGTAAATAATCAGCAATAGATCAAGATGCAATAAAAACTGCAGAATGTAATCAAACAAACATAGACACAAGTCTGGCTTCCTAACGTTTGAAATGTTTCACTCACAGAATGAGTGGAGTTCGCTTGGAGGGGAAAGCTTTGGCTTGATATAGCTTTGGCACCCCCAAGTGGTCAAATTCAAGTATAATCAAATGAACCGAATTTAGTTCCGATTATATGATATACTAAATGTCAGAAACCAATTTAAACTACTATCTTTAGATGGATAGATACTTTATAGATCCCCGTAGGTGAAATTCTGGTGTCCAATAACAGCAAAAATAAAAAATAAAAATGTATCATTCTTTACAACTTTTTACCAAGATTCTTTACATCATACGCTGATGTACTGATTTACTGTGAATATAATTCAGTACATCAGTACAATTTTAGAATCTTTTGGCATCAACCATTTCAGTTGAATTTTTTTAATTGATTTAGTCCTCTATCTTTGACTGCTCAACAAACGCTTTGAGATAAATCTCACAATATTGACTTTAAAGTCAAATTATAATTAGAATAAAGACAATACATTCTGCGATTAAAGTCGACGAAGAAAATGTCTCAGTAATATAACTTTATTCTTGTAATTCCATTACTTTTTTTTCTCATAGCAGTATGGGAATAATTTTTTAATAATTTCACATTAATTAATCACATATAATCAATTCCGCAACCAGGCCTGCAGCTGTATGTGCTCTGTCCCAGCCGCACATGAGGTATCTCACGGTTTCTTTAGCAGCTTTGTATGATGGAACTCCATTGTCTCCATTATGCACCAACTATGATTTTTTCTGAATTTATCTCTAAATATTTCAAGTTTATCCTCACAATTACTTTTATCTTACTTTAATTATGTAGAAATTAATGACTGTAGTAATCAATTCTAACGTTTTGTGAAAATGTGTTGAAAGCCAGAGCCCTAATAACTGTATATGTAAAGAAGGAGCCTCTTTTCTAGTATAAAATAGTCAGAATGGTTCAGAGAGTCAGGTGAGGTGAGAAAGCAGAGGCATCTAATCTCACTTCCTGTTTGATGTTTGAGACACGTTGAGTCCAGAGCTGGAAAGGCTTAGGTTCTGTTTTTCATAGGCGACATGTTGTGAGAGAAAATAACTCTTAATGATTTTGAAAGTAAGTAGTAGCAGCAGTGTAATTGCTTTGATGTGCGGTCATTTAAATTTACTTTATGTACGTCTGAACGACCAGTCCAATTTTTAATTAAAATTCAAAGTGCATTACAAGCAATGATTTAAACAGATATAGAGTGGAAATGAATACAAAATTAGAATAATTCATAGCCAGGTTGCTGGTCTGTGAGGTATTAGGATAAAGTAGTAGTTTAATCCCAAAGGAATCACATATCTTTGCTGCTGCCTCCAGCTGTTGCTCTCGACTGTGCGACTGTACGGCAGTGAACTAAATCATTTTACTATTTAGTATAGACAATAACAATTGTGTAAATGACATAAAAATATAAAAGTATCCAAGCATATTATGAGATGAAATGTATTAACAGTTTTAGAGACAGCAGTGTTACCTTATTTGAGTCTGCAGTGTTGTTGGGAGAAGAAATATAAGGAATCCTCAGATGAAGGCTCTGCAGGATGTAAGTGGTCTGCATCTGAAACACAATGTGATTGAATTCTCAGCATGAAGTGAACATATCTTATGAGCACTAAGTCATCTGCAGGAATCATACATATGCTCACACAAATACTTTGCACAGGAAAAAGAAATAGATATGCATAACCCAAATTAACAAATGTAATAAAGTGAAACAAAAGAGGCAACCAAAAGCAGAGTGATTAATGTTTAAAGAGTAATATCAATTTTTTTTAAAAGATGGTACCTGGAAGTATACTGTCCAGTATGGGATGAGAGCAAAGAAAACTGGAAGAATTTTCATCAGCGCTTTGACTTCTTCAACTTTTTCCTCAGGAAATTTCCCTCCATAACTCACTTTGGCACTGTCCAGTAACGAAGGCTTGTTACTAAAAAAAAAACAAAAAAATAACACGTGTGTCATTGGACTGCCTTACATGCAATAAACATATACAGAATATAACAAACATTAGCAAATCTGTTTTAGCTCATAAGACTCACCGAAGCAGGTTTGTCTCTTTAGGTTTTTGAGAACAGCATGCAAATCCCAGTATCTTGAACATATTTGAGAAGGCACTCCCATCAGCCGGTTTGGTGATAAACACAGTACGGCCAAATAGGAAAACGATAAAAGAAATTCCCAAACACACTGTGGGAATAATGTATCCAGCCTCAAAGCTCAGGTTCTGCTGGATGTAGGCCACACATCCCAGAGACAGAATGGCTCCCAGGTTTATGCACCAATAAAACCAGTTAAAGAATCTGCGTGTAGCTTCTGGGCCTCTGTCTTTGACCTTAAAGACAATACAGCCACAGTTAGACAAAGCATTCATTGTTTTAGCTGCAACACTAGAAATGGTTACAACTTTGATTCATTATTTAGTAAGACAGTATACGTGTTGTAATGTTACTTGTATTAATTTATACTTGAGTCAAAATATGGCTGATGGTTTTAATTCAACAAACTAGACATTTTTACATTTCCAGATGATTTTGTCAATTAAATTCCAGTCTTAAAATCACATTGCATCAAAATATTTGTAGATTATTAAAAAAATGTAATTAGTTGTTTCTCATTACTGCCTTAGAAATTACTGATAGAAACCATAAATCAGTGAAAGACACAAGGACTTTCAGTGGGTGTGCCTAAAGTGAAACAGCTGATTACCACAAGTGAAGCTGTTGTAACCGTAAAATATATAAAAGCAGAAGTCCTCCTCCCCCATAGGAACATTTCCGCATAAAAGTGACATGGATGTCTTGTTAAAGCAAAGACTGTCTGCAGGGTTAACATAAAAAATAACGCATCTTACTTATATAGATCTACTTTGGACAATCAAGGGAAGACATCCCTTGTTTATAAATTAACTTAGGCTAAGTATTTCAAGTGAAATACTGAGATAATAATACAAATATTTTTTTCTTAATGAAGGCTGTTCTGGTGTGTATGCTTATAAAAATGTCATGGTACTAGGTTATTTCCTGTCACATGTTTAGAGTACTGTCACACTGAATACCTAATTTCAATGGTGAATATTTTTCATTGCAAATATATAATAGCTTATACTTCACCTGATCGGCCCCAAATGGTGTAATATTTGACTTGACTGAGCCCACACCTAAAGCAATAAAAAAAAGTCCAGTATACAGAACTGGGGAACAGTAAGGGTCTCGGACAGGGCATGTAACGTTGCTAGGAAGGGTACCATTTATGCTAAGGCACTCTGCAGGCTGCACGGGGAATGGCTTTTCTGGGCCACAGAAACCAGTTCTAGTATCTTCATTTGCGATAAAAGGGAAAAATAGCATCCCGATGAAGTATAGTATCAAACTAGATGCAATTGTCCAAAACCTTCCAAGATACGCATCAGCCAACCACCCTCCGAAAGGTGAAATCAGGTAGGTGACACCCATAAACATCAGAAGAGCCTGTGTGGCTTGGGTTGCTTGCCAGTAAAATGGATTCTTATTGAGAAATAAAACCAAATTTGACGTGATGCCATAAAATGCGATCCTTTCTAAAGATTCAGCCAGCAGTATAGCAGCACATGCCAGTCTTCTCCCCTGGAAAACAGAAGGTTGAGAAGGTCTGGTAGTATCTGATTCTAGAAGTGGCGTGGTCTCCTGGGCATCCTTGTTGTAATTAGCCATTTTTCCAAATTGAATGGACACTGCTAATAATATTCTTTGTGATAAAAACCTGAAAAACAAAACATAGATCTGGTCATCAAACACATTATTTAGGAATAAAGGCAACATTTTCCGCATATTATAGTAATAGTAAAGCCCACTAACATGATGACAAATCCAATTATAAATTAACAAAGCCAAATTATAATATACAGGTAAAGTGTCCGAGTAACGCAGTAGCATCTCCATGGCGACGACACAAGAAACTGACAGAAATTATTAGATACGTTGCATTGTGCATGTTTACCCACAACGCAAAAACAACACGGAAAATGATAAACGCAAAATAAGTCTGGCCTACACACACCATGATCCTTGTTTGTTTGATGGTAGGGCAGTCACGAGTGAGTTCACGTACCTTTTACAAGTTAGCTAATAGTGTCGGTGCCACTTTCTATAAAGTTTACAGAATAGGTACACGAGCAGAAGTTGTGGTTGTCCTAGCGCAGAAACATGTCTGAGGGCTCAGAATTCAACAGAAAACCAGAAATGTCACAGTACTACCGCGTGACACACACCGCAGTCAACAAACAGTTCGTCGGTCCCTCCATAAAGCGATTTATAGATGGTATTTCCGCATCCCATAAGAAACAAAACGTAAACATAGATTAATTAAATATGATTTAATATCCATAGGTGCATTATTTTATGATAATATCAGTTACATTGCTATTTTACTATATTGTAATTATAATTTTGTAAACGTTCTACAAGCACGCCACCATCCATATCACGTACGTATCTGTTTCCGCATTAGCGAGAAGCAGGAACAGAATGCGGAAGTACCCATCTGTTTTGTTTGCCCCCCTTCGATCAATGTGAACTTTGACAAATCATCCATAGAACTATGTGAACCGGGTGTCTACGGTATAATTTGTCCCAACATCTTATCTATATGCTGAGACAATAAAACTCCGCACAGTGTGAATTGTCGGTGTGTGTTTCCAGGGGATGAAATAGGTGGCGGACTTGTAAACAATTCAGCGTGGCTTGCGTGGCACCCCCCCAAGCAGCAGCAGCCACTATGCACTCACCTACTGTACATTCAGGAAATGTAGTTTATCTAGGCAAGTGACATATGTGTCGCAGAAACTACCGACCTACATTTGATTGCCCTGTGTCAAAATCGACATGAAAATTCTGCTTATAGCTTGCCTCAATCCCCAAACTGGAAATAACACAACAGCTGAGCGAATAAGGTAATCCATGTGCAAGCCTGTTTAGAGTTCAGACGTGTCTATTTGAGGAAAGTGATGTCATCGAACACAGGCACATTATAACTCTGCGAAACATTTTCGTATGTCTTCGGTTGACATTGATCTATGAACTATTGTAAACGTGTAAATGGTGAACTGTTTCCCCTGTAAATTTTTGAGGTAAGTTTTGTTTTTGACAGACTTATGTTTCTTGCTAATGCGGGCTATAGTTTAGGTGAGGTGCCATACATGGTTTGATAGTTCAAAATAACGTGACATATTTCACTGTACAGGGATCACATTGAAAGTGCAGGACACATATGTGAGCTCAGCGATGCAGCAGAGTTCCAATCTTCAACTGAGGTGGCACAGCTACTGTCCCAGGATCCTCTTTTTGAAGGTGCGCTGGCGATCCATCTTTTTAAAGCTGGGAGACTGCTCTTAGGTAAATGTGAAACAACAGTTGACATTTGTGTCTTTATGATGTCAGTGATACGGCGGTCCTCAAGTGATGATAAGTAATTTTCAATGCTGCTGCTTGTTAAAGGAATGTCATGACCTTTTATGTACTATTTCTAACCTTTACAACAGATATCCCAGTACCTTTCGGAGTTATATTTGGAGGAACTGACATAAATGAAGACATCAAGGTTGAACAGAAGCGTTTTTTAATGGAACAGGTGCTGCAGAAGGCCAGGTACGTGTGTCTCAAACCAAATCCTCCACAGTTTTTTTGTTGTTGCTTATTTCCATTTCAAAGTTTGAGTAATGTGGCTAATTGTTTTCTTTATCACCAATGGTCTTTTTCATACATTTGTGTTGTTATCAAAGGAACACGATTAATTCATACAGAATGATCTGGACAAGCTCTGAGTCTTGGATGGACATGATATATATATTTATATCTTTTATAATTAATAAAGCGTATCTTATCTTATGCAGTATATTATAGAAACCATGTAGTCCAGGCTCACCAAAACCTCTTTTTTGTCCTGCCCAGCTGAAATACTATTGATGATGTGCAAAGGGGAATTAAGTGGAACTCTGCTAGAAACCTGCAGGAATAATTACTCTCTGCATGAGCTGCACCGTATGAGTTGTAATCTTTACTAAAATAAAACACTGAAATTTAGGCACAGCATAGCTCTGCTCTCCAACCTATCACCTTGATCATAACATTCAGACACCATGCTACCAGTCAATAAGGCACCATGCTGTTTTCTGTTATTGTGGTATATAGAATAACTACTTAACACATTTCATCGCTTTTAAGGTTTGCTGTTGCCTTCACTGATAAAATGAGAGAAACAGCAGAATTGTTCTTGGTAAGTGCTTATTTTTCTAAACCTTCTTCTTTATAAAATGTGTTTTATGGCTAATTCATATTGACACATTTCTATTCAGCCAATAACCTCTCTCCAGCATTGCTAACCATAAACAAACATAAACCGATTTGGCTCCAGTTTTAGAGCTGCTCATGTAACTTTGACAGCTTCTATTAATGTGAAAGAAGAGCATTTACTATACTTGCACAATACCCTGCACGTCCTCTAATAGTTCACTGTTAAAACAATATTGCAAAGTTTTTCTTTTAGATTAGATTTTCTCTGGCGGCTACCAATGGACCTAGCATGCTTTATCTGTGCCATTTTGATCTGACAGCAGGGCAGGCCAGGGCAGAGGCGCCGTAGTGGGTTTTATTAGGAGTGAAAACACACAAGCGGGACGGGTCTAGTGTGATAACAACCAGTCAATTTCCTCTCTGTCTTCACTGATTTATTCTGTTGCACTACGTTTCTAAGTCTCTTTTAGTTGCAAACTAAAATTGTCCTGTTCTGATAATAAAAAAGATGACCCGTATGGGAATGTCCTTTTATTTATTTTTACTTTTAGTGGAATGTTTTTAGTTATAACAAGTGTACTATAATGACATATAGTTGCATTTTACTCGTTTTCTCTCCATAGTTTTCCCAGAGGTGTAAAGTTTATGTTCAACCCCAAGGTAAGCTCTGCCAGAGGAGCCTGTTATTGTGCATCCCTGACTTTCCAATGTGAGCTACATTAATCAACTATGACATTCTTCCCCATTATTTGCTGTACTGTGGATTTGCTCTTGCCATTGGCCACAATAACATGTACTTGTTTGCCACCGGTCGCATTGTTTAGAAAATGGCTATATAGAATACTTCATATACAAAAGCCTCTTATTTGAATATTATGTACACATTAACTTAAGACAACAAATGTTTGTCACAACTGTGTCTTTTGTTTGTTTTCTAAGGCATACAGACTGCAGTTGCACAAAAATTCAGCTGGACAGAGTTCTTAAGATGCACAGGTATGCTCCTCTTACATTATGCTCGGGAAGAATGTTCTATTGAAAGCTCACACCCGTGTCTGCAGATCTGGTTAGTACATACAAGAAATACATGCTTAGAATGTATTTCATCAAATATTATAAACGGTAAAAATTGAATTATGCTCATTCTGGCTCCCAGGTTGCTATTTCCATCTTTGCGCTTCCCAGTTTTGTGTTCCTTTTTGTCCCATTAATCACTGACTGAATACGCTGCAGAACTGGGCTTACAACATATTCATGGAATCCACCTGGAAACTACCATCCAGAGAATACATTTATTCCACACATTATATTTCTCGATGTGAGGGTCAGGAAGGACGATGTTTGCAGCAGGGCTATGCATCTTGTGTTTTGCTTCTCCCCACAAATGTTACCAAACACATTTGAATAACACTGACCACTTCTCCACTCGCCTTTCCAAAGGGTCCAGTTTCAAATCAGACATAGCACAGTCTTGTCCATCTCCATACAGTATTGCACATAGACATGGCCGCTGAGTTTAGGAGCAGCGTAGTGTGATTAATAGTTCCTGTGTTCTGGGCCATTTGTCACTGTGCTCCTCGACCAGTCCTAGAATTACTAATTGGCCACGGTCGCACTTTATGCTGTGACAATTCAGCACTGAAACTTTTAGGCTTATTTTGAAATTAAGGTTTTACTTATATCATAAATCACAATGAATTGTCTCCATGAAAAGTAGTTTTGGGAAGAATAGTTTCTATTTTTACACATAATACAGAATACTGTAATAACTATCTGTTATATTGACTGTACTACAATCAATGCCTTAAACACTTCTTTCATACAATGGAATGCAACGGTTTATGTTTCTGAACAAATAACTATTGATCCATCTTACTTCAAAAGATAGTTTAATCTATTTGTATTTCTTTGTTTAACAGAAAACAAGAAAAATTTCACTGCATAGAATGAAGATGTTAAACTTTAGTCTAAACTCCTTTGGTCTTCTTTTGCATAACCCTAAATAGATTGCAACTGCACCATATGAGCTGTATTCTCTATTCATAGATTTATATTTATGAATTGGAAAACTGTACCTAAAGTCAGCTTCTCGGGATATACAAACCAAAGAAAAATGAATCTACTGAGTGTGAGGAACATCATTTATTAGATTACAATCAGTTTCTGCGGCTGGCTTCAGAGCAGAAGAATCTTTAGCTCATTCTTCTGGTTCATTGCGTGGAAGTGCTCGTCAGTAAAATAAGTTATATGTTCCATGTTCTCACCCATCTACGCAAGCTTTTCTTTCTTCCAATTGGTGTCACTTAAATGAATAATTGATAAACCTTATATTGTACACAGGCTAGCTTATTGAAGTTGTGTGAAGGCTCTGGCTGTGTGGTGGTCCTGTGTGGCCCGCTGCCGAGGTGGCACACCAAAGAACTCCCATCGGGGGAGATGAAAGAGGCAAAGGCACCCTCCTGCCTGACGGAGGATTCATGTCTCTGCTTTAGGTGTCATGTACCTCCTTTTGCAAAAACCAACCACAGCATTATATCTCCAGCCTGACTTTTAAGATCATGTTAAACAGAGGAGAGGACATTTTGAACCAAGGGGTCACGAAGAAGCATTCAGTTTGGAAACGTATTGTTAGCTATTCCCTTTTCACCATTTTTGTTTGAAAAGAATAGACTGCAGAACCAGCATTTGATGATTGGCTCCAATATGTACACCTCTGAGCCATGTGGTTCTGGAGAGATGGTTATAAAGGCTCTAGCCTGAGTTGGAATACAGGGACAAGAGGGGACGAGAGGGGAGAGTGACACAAAAGCAAAACATATCAGAGCAATGTTGTAATGTATTTCTAGACACCAGGATGTCTAGAAGTAATGGCACCACAGCTTGCACAGACATTATCACTTTCACATAGAATCTTATTTGGAGGTTGTTCAGTTACCTTCAGTTTTCTCCTCAAAGGAAATGAAAAACAGCAAACATATTTTGCACTATATACTTGCAACTGGGCGTTCTTTCATTGCATTTTGAGGTTTGTACATATAAGTCAAACCTTTGGAGTAGGTGTTCATTGATATTTTGATCTGTAATAACTTTTGATCTGTAATAACTTGAAAGGCTACGCTAATTGTTTTCTTTTTGGTAAATTGTCAGGCAAAAGCTTCAGTTTGTGCCTTTAGTAATATGGCTCAGGAGTTTTTGTGGACTTGTTCCCTACTGAGCGCTCTACCTCTGATCAGAGCACACATTAGTCACTGCAGGCGTATTTCTCCATGACCTTGGGTGATGTATTGCTTTCATTATGTGCTGATGTACTTGGGATGTTCATTATGCGGTGTTTTGATATTGTAACACAATCTGTCGGCGTGTGCCTGGCTGTGCTCCAGATGTTAGTGCGGTACGTGCGGGTGAACTTCGAGTCTTCCTCTTGATCTGTGGTCTGAGAAAAGTCAAGGATCCTCTCTACGTGGCCCAGGTCTTCTCAGGTAATAGTAATTAACTGCACACTGTCAATACGCATGGGCGTCGATGGGAGCTGTATCAAAAGTGTGAGCCTCATTTGATTGGCGTGATAAATTAGGTTTCAAAAGATCAAATGGAAAATGAATGAAAGTGTAAAAAATTTAATTTGCAATTCAGATTTTTCATTCCCATAAAGCCATATACATTTTCCATACATAAATCATGAAATACTAACTATATTCAGTATGATCCTTTCTCTTCATTATTTGTAGTGTTAGCGGTTGATATGTTTTTGTCCATTTTTATTCTTGTTTCAGAGTGGCATGGGCAGAATCCTCTCAATGTCCTAATTATTATCGGGCCAAAGGTCAGTTATGATTAATGTACTGTATTTTTATATTTTATCAGCTGGATCATTATAGTTATGGCACACAGTTTTTGTTTTGGTCTTGTTTCTGTTCTCGTGGTTTGAGTGGCTGTTATCAAATAACATATTGTTTTCATATATTGGTACTTTAGTTGTACAAACTGACAGAAACACTGTAAATGCTACTGGAATTTTGTATTCTCTCATGCAACACTTGATTCTGACTTTATTCCTTCCTTGTTTCTTTCTTCCTGTATTTTGAATTTGACACCAGCTTAGAAAAGTTTCTTTCTTTCAAACAGAGATTTCTAGGACAAAAGGTACGTTCCACCTTATTCCATTCAAACAGCCTTTAATAAGACACGCTTGGCTGTTAGAGGCCTGCTACTCCTGCCCACTGCTTTGATCGTCCTTCGATGACATGTGAAGGCAGAAACAGGCTGCACAAGGAATATTCATATTTGTACATATACTGTCATAATCGAAATCCAATTAAATATTAGTCTACAAAAATGAATATTAGTCTACAAAAAATCATTGTTTGCATTGTTATTTTAACAAAGTACTTCATCATAACTGAATACTTATTGATCTGTAGATGTTGTTGTTGTTGCACTGAGAGCAGTGGGAGACAGCAAGTGTAGCTGTCTGTTGGGCTGTGATATATGTCAGTCTTGATTTATCGATTATCTATTTCATTAATCTAGTTTGATGTTCAAAATGAAATTATTTGGCTATAGCAACTTTCAGATGAAGCAAGGAACAGATTATATCCATATTTTTCATTACAGTCATCAACACCTAATATGTACTTATACTAATTTTATACCAGTGTGATATACTAACAACACATGCACTGTATGTGCTGGGCGGCAACATAGTTATGCTTCACCACAAGGTTTCAATTCCAGCTTTCTGTGTGGTATGCATGTTATCTCTCTGTCTGCATAAGTTTTCCCCACCACTAAAAACATGTACAATTAGTCCAGACAATTGCCCACAACAATTGTAAAGCGCTTTGTGACTCTGTTCTGTGAAAAACGCTACATAAATAAAGATGACTTATCATTTTATATACTCAAAGAGAGCAGCAACTACATACAAAATTTAAAAAGAAACTTGTCATATAAAGATTTGAAATAAATGCGCTCAAGAATCTTCATTTCTACTTGTCTTTGCGTCAAATTTACAATACAAATATCCCATTTGTTTTGTAAATTAATTAAGTGAATAATCACTAGATTTAGAATAACATTGGCAACTGATACAGTGGTGGTGCAGTGTTGTCTTGTGCTCTGTTCATTCCCATAATCACAGCTGTATCTTCACAACATCTGTCATTAAAGGGGAAATTCAGGCCAGTTTGCTAAGGATGACTCATCGTCTTACTTTTCTTGCATAAGACATGTATCTGCTATTCTGCATTAATCTGTTTGAACAGTCCCAGAGTGTATTAATAGTAAGCCTTAAGTCTGTTTTCAGGGCATAAAATCAATCAAAGTTTGTGCAGATGTGCCACAACTGTTCACAATAATAATTATTGTGCTTCCCTATGCTGGTGGTAATCTCTTTGCTGGATTGGGCAGCACCATTCATAATCTCTGCTTAAATCATTTGCATTTATTAATACCTCCCTGACATCTAAGACCTTCCCTGGTTTTGCTAAATCTCATATTACAGATATAAATAGTTAACCGTTTTGATACCATGCACGTGACACAAAGCTGATTTATTACATTTCAATGTGCGATAAAATGACATAGGAAATATAGCAGCTTGTTTTCCTGCATCTTTGACCTAAATTGCTATGCTTTGACTTTCTGTGGGCTTGCTAATGCATACAAATCCCACATTGCAATTAATGGGATTGGCCACGCACCCCACCCTGACCCCAATCTCTGAAAATAGGGGATTTGCACACAGAATGATGCTCATGATAAAAATGTAATTGTTTTTATTTGTTTTCAATTTTCTGTGTTGTGTCACTGTTGGTTCTGTTGATAAATACACACCTAATTCTGTATCTTGTGTTTTGTCTTCCATAGATTGATCCTGTTTTTAGCATTGAAGTTGAGTCCGCAATTGAAAAGTAAGCATTATTAGATTAATAGTTGTGATTTTTTTAGTCCAAATACTACTATTGATAAACAGTTGATTGTAGATTTTTTTTTAAAGATTTGACTTTGGAGGTTTAATTAAATGTAATTAAATATCAAAGGAAAAGAAAAAGTCTCTAAAGTCTAAAAACCTGAAGCACTTTATTCATTCTCTCACTATCAAGCTAATTCTTCTGACTTTGACCACAAGCTCTGACCACAGCTCAGACCTATGCAGCCTCTGAGGTTGTGTCTTCACCTGAGCCAGCCATGCATGTGCCATACAGTCACAGTTTCAGATGCTACGATTGTCACGGCTGCTAACCATCATTCACGCTTACATGAGCCCTGAGCCACAAAGGAGCTTCCTCTGTCCACAGAACAGCAGGAGTATACATGGCCCAGGAGAGGAGCCAGCGGGAGCTGCACGCTGCCATGAAGAAGTGTTTTGCTGTGGTTAACAGCTCGGTCTCAGAGGGCATGTCTGCGGCCATCTTAGAGGTAAACATGTCTTGGTCAAATTAGGGTCAAAAGTACAATCTTTATTTCTGAGCCGTTTCAGAAATGGATGAAAATTAATGGACTCACAAAGCAAAACCCTTTTTCAATCATGTGGATATCAAAACATTCACCTCTTGTGTTTTTTTGCAAAGACAATAATTCAACTTAAGTCCTTGAGCCCTGAAGTACTTCATTCATTTGATTTGGGCAATACAATGGAATTTATAATTTATGCATTAACACCTTTGCCTCACAACAGGAAGACCCTGAATTTGCACTTATTTAGTATTTCCTTATGGAGTTTTAATTTTATTCCTGTGTCAGCTTTTGTACGACTAAAACATGCAAAATAGGCTTCTGCCCTGTGGGAATAGGAAGTTCTCTTGAAATCTCAGCAGCACTACCTGGATAAATAAAGGTCAAGACAGGCATATGAAATGGAACTATATCATTTTTTGCATATTGGAACATGAATGGGTATGATTTTGGCGCCTTGAGTGTGGTAGAAATACAGTATTGCATACATGGTGTATGCAAAAGTGAATTGAATATCATGAGAGTGCAATCCACCTGGGTCTATTACAGTCGATGGTCTAAACCCTGGTCATGGTGAGAGAGGAGCTGATGATATGAAGAGGGATTCTTCCACTGATGAGGTGCTGATGGGGAGGAGGTGGGTTTCTGCTCAGCAGTGAGGGTTGATGCTGATTAGCACAGAAGCAGTCATGTAGTAGCAGTACACCTTATTATCAGCTCCATAACTAATGATTATTATGATTATTGATTAGTGTAGCAATTATCATTTTGATAAAACAATAGGTTGTAAGAATATCTGCGTTCTTTTCATAATTCAATGCAGAAAAAAGCTGAAGATACCAGAGAATATCTTTAAATCACTTATT
>JAPMNZ010950100.1:0-12776 GCA_029875035.1 Pomatoschistus microps | reverse complement strand
AGTGCCTTGTGCTGTGATCACGGAAGGGCAGGGCGCCGTGGACTCTGCTGCAGCGCTAGCATACAACATTAGCTGCAGCGCTAGCATACAACATTAGCTGCAGCGCTAGCATACACTGTAAACATTAGCTCCAGCGCTAGCATACACTGTAAATATTAGCTCCAGCGCTAGCATACACTGTAAACATTAGCTGCAGCGCTAGCATACACTGTAAATATTAGCTGTAGCCAACTAGCTCTGTGAAGATGGCCGCTTGGGGGAGGCTCGCTGCTCTGTTCAGGGGGCTTTTGCGCACTCCAAGGGGCGTACAAGTACAAGTAGGACTGCGGCGAGTGCTTGGCCCGGGTGTCGTGGGTTCTCTGGTCGGGGCTGGGGTCATTTGTTTTTACCGCTACAGTCAACAGAACCGACTCCTTCTGTGCCCAGTGTACGCGAAGGATAAGGAACCGAATGTAGTAAGTAAAACATGATAAACGTGGTTGAACTCAATGCTTTTCTTCTCCATTGTTTTTTATAAAGACTGTACAGTTTGTATTTATTACTAATATTGCTCAATGGTTATCTAGTTAGTGATAGGTAACCCCGCCCTATTGCAGCTGTCATCCACAAGGAAACACACAAGTTACATCTGAGTAATAATAGATTTAAAACTTCGCCTTTGCTTGTGTTTTAAGCTTTTAGTGAAATCGTATCTTAAGTTGGAAGTTTTTCCCCCCAAAAAGTTATGTATCACAATCCACCACCATACAATTTAAAAGTCAATGAAGTAGTGTCTCTATGAATTCAAAGCTTGTTGTCAAACTGTACCTTTAACTCACTGGAAAAACTGTAGCAAGGCAATTGTATTTGTATAGCCCAGTTCATTGTGTGCAGTTCTCTAAGGCCTTAAAAGCTGAACATTTGATTAATAGTAATGAAAAAGGCATTATGTTATCATGCTGCAGACAAAGCAAAACAAAAATGCGAGCATGGCTGAATTTGGACATGCAGCTGATATAATGCTGATGCAGCACCCCTTCATGCCCCCTGGCCCCTTGGAAGATGCCATCGGTCGCCAATATTCAAGTGCAACTGAAGAATATGTTGTCGTTTTCCTTTTTTTAATTGAGGCCAAAATACTATAACATGCAATATTTAAGCTCTAACAAAATATTTATAGAACCATGGTTGTGTGGACAACCTATGGGGCCCCCTGAGAGCCCCCCAGTGAGCCTGGATCCCATTTTGGAAAGCACTGATGTTGACATTTGGTAAAGGAAATGTACAGTAGTGCCTGGTTCATAGATTTGTTTCATGAAATGTAATAAAAGCACACAGATGGACAATGGCAGTAGTGTTTAGATATAGTTTTTAAGGTTATACAAGCCTTATATAGCATCCATCCATTTTCTACCCCTTAATCCATTTCTGAGTCGGGGGGTAGGCCAGAGCTGCACCCAGTACACAGAGCACCAGCCCCTCACTGATCTTCCTGCAGGTGGTGATTCCACAGGAGGAGCATTATATAGCATTCGCACAATAATGTTTGTTTACTCATGATGATGGATTGGCTATTCTCTAAACAAAAAGGTGTTGCGTTTGAGTTGACCAAAGCTGGGCTCTCCTATGTGTCTGTTCCAGGACGGAGTCGCCCCACACATGTCGCCCCGGAGGCTCCGCTTTTACCAGTTTGCCTCCGTGGTTTACCAGGACGAGCCGTACATGACGCCCAGAGACTTCCTCTACTCTGTGATGCTGGAGAATGTGGACCGTAAGCACCGGACAATATAGACAGACATAATATCATAGACAGACATAACATAAGCAATGAATAATCTCAATGCTACATTGATGATTTCCTCTAGTTGTACATTGAATACAAAAATAATATTAACTTTCCCATTGGTGCCACAACATTCTGAAATTTGCCTTATCTTTGGGTAATATCTTTCTTGTTTTATGGAAAGAAAAAATATACTAATATTATTAACCAATTTCTTCTGTGTTGTACTTGTAGGAAAGCTGCAGAAGAGAGTTTTAACAGAAAATGTATGTGATTAACATTACATTTGTACTGAAGCCATAACTATAACAATTGTATATATTTTTCATTCATTGATGTCATGCTTTTTTTAGGAGGTGTGTAAAATGCTGACAGCAGCCTCAAACGCCAGAGCAGGGGATTCTTTGTTCAGAAACCTGGGAGACAATGGTAATTTCCCTTTTTTCATTGTTTGTTGAATGGAATTGAGTTGGATCTAAATCTAATGTTCTTGCAGGCCTCATTTCCTACACAGAGTATCTGTTTCTCTTGACCATCCTTACAAGTATGACTTTTACTCAAACTTATACATTTCCCCATCGCTCTTTTAGTTCCTTCTTCTTATTATTATTATTGTTATTATTTGGTGCTGTCCTCAATCAGAGCCACGCACCGGATTTCACATTGCTTTCAAAATGCTGGACGTGGACGGAAATGAACAAGTGGACCAAAAGGAATTTCTGAAGGTGAGTGTGTGTATATAATAAAACGAAAAAAAGAGTATTTTAATAACAAATGTCACACACAATGAAAGAAATGTCCTTAAATTGCATTGTTCTTACTGCTGCCTAAGTCTGGATCAGTAGTATCTGGACTCTATGACACCGGTCCCAGTGGAAGGTGAGGGACAAGTGCCTGTGCTGTGCTTGTATCCGTCTGTCTCTCTATTTCATGTTTTTATTCATTTCCAACCTGTGTACGTACGTCCAAAAATGTAAAAGATAAACAGGAATACACAGTTTGAAAAGGGTTTGTCTCGGGAGGAGGCAGGTTTGCGTTGTTCAGGTCGAGGCGAGTTTTACTGTCCGCATGTTGGCACCCGTTTAGCGGCTACATGTCTCGACTCGGGCGCAACTCCGACGCTGTCATCGTACTCGCTAGAAATGCATGTGTGTTGTCGCCAATTTTTTTGTGTTGTGTGGATTGTCTGTCGTTCGTTATTTTTAACCACACCCTTTTGTTGTGTCTAAAAGCTCAAGACAATAATAGGAAAAAAGAGAAAGGTTTCGCTGGCCAAGGGCGATATCGAGGTAGGTGTGTTTGTACTTTCCCGTCCAGTAGGGCCTCAACGATTCAGAAATATATCACACCAATAAGTGTTTCTATTTCAGTGCTGTCAGGATGTGCGTACAGACGATTGAACAAATGCATACATGCCTTGATTTAATCATTTTAAATAAATAAAAACTTGTCCAGTGGGTTCATGATCTACATTCTAAACAACTAATATATGAATCTCTGGAGTTATCACATGAGAAATCACAGCTGCTGTTATTGTCCTACAGAGTGATGGATCAGTAATGGACATTATTGGACATTGGTCATTCCGCCCCATGTCTTAGTTTTTATTGGATTTTTGGTGTTATTTGGTTTTCTGATCCGACAACTTTGTAAAGTCCTCCCAGACGAATGTAATTGTAGTAATTTAATATAGCACATTATACAGACCAAGGTCGCCCAAAGCGCTTTACATTGTTCAGAGTTCTTATATTAACTCTGATGCTGCTGTGATTTAGGGCAACACAATAATAATTTGATTTTTTTTTTTTTTTCAACAATCAATCGTCTAAGCCCTACTGCCCAGTAACATTTGTAGTATGTTAATATTAAGTGGACATTCCTGAAGTGTGTTTATGTCTGTCCACCAGAGCACCGCAGAAGGAGACGTTGTAAAGACTTCTCTTCAGGCGTACTTTTTTGGACAGAAAGGACAAAACAAGTTGCAATATCAGGAGTTTCGCAGGTACCATTTAAAAAAAAACAAAAAACAAAATAATGAACTGAGCAGATTCAGATGTAAGTGTTGTGTTGTGTTAGGTTCATGGAGAACCTGCAGGCCGAGGTCCAGGAGATGGAGTTCCTGCAGTTCTCCAAAGGGATGGACACCATGCGGAGGGAGGACTTTGCCGAGTGGCTGCTGCATTACACCAACGAGGAGAACAATGAAGTGTACTGGCAGAACATGAGGAAGAAGATCCCTGCAGGACAAGTGCATGCTCTGCTTTGTCTGCATTTCTGTGCTCCGTCGTGTGGAGAGACTAACCTTCTCCTTTTCTTTCAGAGCATCACGTTCGAAGAGTTCCGGGCCTTCTGCCTCTTCACCAACAACCTGGAAGACTTCTCCGTTTCTATGAAAATGGTCACAGAGGCAAATCGTCCGGTTGGAATGGGTAAGCCACATATCTCTAATGTAACATGATTAAACGCTCAAAAAGTACAACATTGTTCCCTCAAACCTGGAGCTGTTTTTAGATTCATCCATGCTATTATCAGGATCTTTTGGCACAAATATCTAACCCTGTCCCAGTCCTGTAATAGTATGATGTCATTGTACCACTATGACATCATAAACAAAAAACAAAAGTATTGCCCTACATTTAGTTAAGGAATTTTCTCAGGTGAAATTTCGCTCTTTGCACTAAATCATTTTCAAATATGGAAAAAAACAAAACAAATCCAACTCCTCCCTCTGGTGGTAGCACAGAAGGTTTTGCCGTTTGTAATTGTTTCACCATATATTTTCTTCTCAAGATATTATTTCTGTAAACAGTCTCTTCAAAGAATATAATAATAGTTCTTAACATAACTGCGAACCTAACCTGAATAAAGATTACTTACTTACTAACCTGTAAAGTACAAGATCTCACACTGAGGACCCTGCAGCACTCACTCCTCTCGCTTTTTATTATCGATTGACAAGATGAGCGTGTGATCAAACGTATAACATTATTAACGCTGGCTTTTAACCGCAGCTCAGTTCAAGCGCGCCGTCAGAATCGCCACCGGACACGACCTGAGTGACAACGTCCTGGACACCGTTTTCAAACTCTTCGACATGGACGGAGACAACTGCCTGAGCCACAAAGAGTTCATCGGAGTCATGACAGACCGGGTCCTGCGCGGTCTGAAGGTGAACTATCCCAGAGCATTATTCTTCCCAGCAGCTTTTGATAAAACCGGTTGGTGTCTGTCCTCAGGTCCAGCATCAGACGGGCATCTCTGGCTATTGGAAGTGTGTGAAGCGAGAGACACTGAAGGGGGCAAAGGAGGCACTTCAAAATGGCGGCTGCCCCATTTAACCCTATTTATTTAAAGTAGCACATACTCTTTACATACTTTGTACACAATCGCATTTTTCACAAATAAAAGTACGAAATGCACTTATTTTCTATGATGTTATGAGACGCTCACATACGTCAACAAAGATCATGCTCTCTGCAGTGTGATAGGAATACTGGCTGTTTTAGTACACATTAGTCTGATCTCTATTACTAAACTACAGAAAACACTCAAAACCAGAACCACAGGGATTGGTTAGAAATGCTCATTTTGGATAGTGAAGCTGCTATGCAAAATAATAAAGAAATAATATGTGCTGTTTGCCATTTTATTGAGTATACACACTAACCGTAACCTATGCCAGATTATTCATAGTTAATTGCAATAATTCTATATACATTTTTCCTGGGATGTTTTATGATTTTTTTGGGGGTTTAATCCCAAGATCGCGATTGTGTAGAATGAGTGTGTGAAGGAGCAGCTCCCAGATACAGACCGACAAGATGCTAATGTCAAACCAACCTGACGTGGCGGTGGTAGACTCGGGGGCAGAGGAAAGTTGTGGTGGATGTGACAATTCCAAGCGATGGTAACATCAGGAAAAAAGAGAACAAAGTGCTTGAGAAATATCAGGGGCTCAGAGAGGAGCTAGAGAAAGCCTGGAGGGTAAAGGTGACAGTAGTGCCCGTGGTGATCGGTGCACTCGGGGCAGTGACCATGAAAATGGAGGTTACAGCAGATCCTTGGAACAACCTCGGTCCAGAAATGCTTTAGGAACAGCAAAGATACTGCACAGAAGCCTCAAGCTCCCAGGCCTCTGGTTGAGAACTGAGCTTAGTGAGGGATGGAAGGTGAGAAAAAGATGAATTTACAAATATATTTATTCAAGTTTCACCTGTATTGTATCAGCATTGGTTTTCAACGGGACTAAAAACTAGTAATGCCCCTCCTGATTTCATACCTGCATTGAGGTTTGGTACATTAAAATTCAGTATAACAATACATTCATGAGTATAACTCCTTCAGTTATTCTGTTTATCAAGATGTGTTATAGTATTTGTATAGCCTTTCAAAAAATATAATTTGATATTTTCTCATTCAGCTCTTTACAAAGACTGTAGATGTAACATTTTAACAGTTAAAAGTGAACTATACAGAGGGAGAAGGCACTCGAGTTAAACATAGAAGTCGGACGAGTAAAACCAGCTTTGACTATTTTATTATAGAGCTGACCAAGTACGAACACGAGTGAAGTTACCATACATAGAATTGAAAAAGTAAATCAGATAAAGCAAGCTTACATCTGTGAGCAAATTAGTGACAAATGCCAAAGATGACAGTAAATACAAGAGACACAGCTACAATACAGAAAGTACACTGAGCATGAAGCCTTCTTTGGTCTTCTCAAAAACTATTAACAAATGCATATAAATTTGTATTGTATCAAAAATAGAAATTACAGAGCCATATTGAAAGTAAATTCACATTTTTGATATATAATAAGAGACAGACAATGGGGTTATAGCTCAAACCTTGACATTTAAGGACCTCATGGTTTTGACACATTGTGGACATTCATGTTTGTATTTTGTAATGAAGTGTGTTCTGTCAAACCCAGTCTGGTCTGTCAGTATGGGACAATATGCAAACAAATAATAACCATGGTAACACAAAAAGAAAAGATTGTCATTCATATAAGAAGCATAATGTGCTTTTGATCCTGGGGGTTTGAAACGACTCATGGAGAGGTCTGGGGAACATTCAGCTGATGCACCAGAAGAGCTGAGTGACTGGACCATGTTTCTGCAGCTGGTCTCTGGACAGAGCCCCTCATCACTGCAGCCAAAGCCCACCTCTGCTTGACGTTATGGGAAGTGCTTTTAGTTTTTGCTCCACTGTGAAGAGAGATTTTGGGAATTAGCACATGGTGAAGCACAGAGGAAGCGTGTAGCCAGTCATCGTCTGCTGTTCTTACCATTAAACACACGTCAAGGGTCACTCTCCTTCTTGACCGTCACGTCTGCGTCAGCTGCCAGAATGGTGGAGATCTCTCCTTGCATGAAGGCCCAGGGGACATTAGAGCCTACGAGGGGACAGCGCTCTCCACTGGGGCAGTACACCTCGCTCCCTGGACCTTGGCTTCGGATAAATCCACGTGTACATGGGAAACAGAACTTGTGGTGTGGCACAGAGGGACACTGGACAAAGTGAGTGTCCTCCAGGCGCTCTCGACACAGGGTGCAGCAGAGCAGAGCGGGCTGGGCCCCGCTGCTCGACTCGCCTGCTGTAGTGTTACTGGACGTCCCAGAGGCTGATCCTTGGCCCATGTTGGCTTGGGACACAGACGTAGAGGCAGTGGAAGGGCTACTGCTGGGGGGGCGCCCCACAGTGGAGGTGTGCCCTACTGACATGCTGGGACTGTCCCGGGCTAACTGATTGGAGCTCAGGCTGTCGGCTACTCCCATGAGAGCTGAGATAGGTGAAGGCTGGCTGTGAAGGCGAGGAGGGCCGTCAGGGGGATGAGTCTCCATGCCAGGGTAGCCTCCCCTAGGCCACGCTTCTCTGCCCATGTGCTCTAGTCTACCTTCACTCTCACCATTCTCTGAGCCCGGAGAAGCCTTGCGACGCCGACTGGTGCTTTTAGATGAAACAGGTCGTCCAGAGACTGCCATGGAAAGAATGGGGTCTGGCTGAGGTAAAACTTCAGGGATAGGGGGCTCTTTGAACAGACGGACACCATCGTTTAGCAGCTCTGACAAGCCGCGCCAGTCCCCGCTGCTGTGCCTCTTCTCATATTCCACATAACGCAGCCCAGAGTTCACCGCTTTACCAGCATCCTTTGAAGAATCACGGAACATCTGCCTTACCAGGTCTGGCACCCCTGAAAACACCATGGCAGAGCCACAGGGGTACTCTATAAACACTCTGAGCTCAAACTCTGGAGTGGAACTAGAATCAAAGCCCAGGACCTTTCCCATTAGATTGTGGTCCTTCCTAAAGCGCACACTGAACGGGACACAGCTGTTGAGTGCTATAAGAACATCCCGCACTGCTTTGGGACGAGTGGGCCAGCCTTCCACGCGATTACGAGCGATCTCATTGAGTTCAGCCATGACTTCATTGTTCCGCCACACTGCAGGGTCTATGCCCATGGCAGAGGTGCTGGCAGCCACCCCCAGGTGCACATGCTGTCTTCTGGTTCCCTCTCCCATCATTGGACCTGCAGACACAGCTATAGGAGCAGCCCCAGATCTTGATAATGGGGCTAAAAGGCCATGAGGGGCTGCGACCAGACCCTGGGCTAGAAGAGCATGAGCAGGAAGAGCCCCGTGTAGACTCGGCATTGTCCCAGCGATTGCCCTGCGTGTGTTTGGACTCTGACGGCTGCCCTCTGATAAAGCCACATCTTCTGCTCTATGGAGGCCGTTAGGGAGACGCGAAGATGTCCCATAATCAGCCCTGCCCCGGTCTGCGCGGTCCCCATGCTGCCTGCCCGCCTCCATGGCTCCAGCAGACGTGGGCTTGTTCTGTTGTGGACCGGGAGATCGTCCGTCCAACACGCCATGTGAGCTTTTTAACTGTCGGGCCGTGTCGATCAGCAGCTCTATCCTGTCCGCTCCGTCGTAGTTGACACAGCCACGGCACACGGCCTCGCTGAACTCCCACAGCATGGCCCACGGCATCTTGGGCAGGTCGCAGAGGTAGCACCACTGCCTTCTAGAGGACTGCGCGGCGGAGGACATGTTGTAAACAGGGCCGCGACCAAACTTTCTTCCGAGGCCTTCACGCAAAACTCGTATTTTCCAACTATTCTCCGGAACGTAGCCCGCACTTACCACATGCTGCTGTGTTTATGGTAAGGAATCGAGCGAAATGAAGCCGTATACAGGAGTGTTGACAACCGCATTGGAAAGTTAACGAAGCCTTCTTTTCTGGTTTGTTCGTGTCGGTTTGTGTAGAAGGAAGTACAATGTTATTGGACACCGGAAACACCTACGCTACCCGGGTCACGGGCATTATGGGATTTGTAGTTTTAGTCATTGTTGAAAGGCATTTTAACCATAGAATGTTGAATTTATTCTTGTTTAGCCGCAACAAATCACAACAGTGGTTATCTGAGGACTTAGCAAAACCGTTGAAATCGCAAACACGGATTGAAAAATATAACAGTTGAAACAAAAAAAGAGCACACATATGCATTGATCCATACGGAGACCAATGTCCATGAATGTTTATAATGTACATAAATGTTGTAGAATGTTAGTGTCATGGATCATCACCGCCAGTCAGACCCTTCTGCATCGTCAAGGAAAAACCCCAGTGGAAGAAAAGTTTGTAACAACATGAATGTGTTCACATCCTTGTTATGATGGTGGAGACATACCAGTATATATAATATATATAATTTGACACTAGCATTATGCGGAATTATTTTGAGTTCTTGTACTTTATCAGTAGAAGTTAGTTACAGGGAGGAAGGTTCAATCAATAGAATGGTCTGTTCAATGTACAATGAATTTATTCCATCTCAAATTTCTCCAGAGCAAGAAAAATGTCTGTGTCAATGCATGCAGACCATATGGCCCTGTGCTACTCACGTGTAGTGATCTGGATTATATTCATCTTCAGTTCCAAAGTGTGTTTAGACATGAGGTGATATCTTTTTTAAAAACAAACCACATATAAAAGCTTGTAGATGAAATCATAATATAGGTAGTCTCTGGGCCATGCAATACCAAAAATTAAGACTCAACTAAACATGAATATAGCCACATGCCTTTTAGAGTTCCTTTATCCACTTTATTTTAAAACACTAAACTTGGGCGCACATGACATGTGTTACATTACGCAATATTTCACTGATCAATAAAAAAAATAAAAAAAAACTTATACAATTATAATGAATGATATAAAACTTGGAAACACATTAAAGCATTGATAAACTGCAATATGGTGGAACCACCAATTTAACCTCACAAAACTCAAATACAGTAATGTAGTCATAAGTCGAAGAATTCTTTAGTTGGCGTGATGTGTGGTTGAGAAGCAGAGCTTCAGTGTAAAGGGGTAAGGTCCACCTAGGCAGAATATAACATTTTAAATTAACAAAATGTAGCATGTATAGCTTGAAATCTTAATTGTGGGTCAATGTAGCTTACTTGAATTTTTCATAAAATAATGATTCAGCAAAGCAAGCGCTTCCATGGCATCATTGATTGATTCCCACTCAAGCAAACCAGATGAACTCCTTTCACCTATTGTGGGGACAAAACTGTTTAATACGCAGTCTGAAGGTGACGGATACATTAATACTTACTTTTACCAGTAAAAACTTTCACGCTTGAGGGACATTTCACTCCAAGCTCCTCACAGACCTGTAGGAAACAGCCATTAGAAACTCATCAAATGAAATCAGAAAGGACCTAAATGAATTTACCTGGGTGAAGAACTCCTCAGTAATATCTGGTGCTGCATTAAAAAAGTGCAGCACATTGCTGGGATGCTGAATGCGGTTTTTAGCCGCCTGCTCTGGAGACGTAAAGCGATTATTGCGTGAGCCATGGAAATCTTTGAAGCTGCTGGTGTTGTCTTCCAACTGATAGCATTGGCCCGGTACAATTGCTTGTTGCTTTGAGACGCTATTAAAAGAGGAAGGGTTATGAATGGATATTTTGGTTTGTGAGTCTGTGCCACAACATGATGTTAAGTCTGTACCAAACATTGAGCTTCTGTCCAAAAAGAAATGTGTTGTTCAGATGAGTGATGGCTCTGTCCACAGCATAGCAGTCACCCATCTCAACCATGGCTGCTCCAGGTTTACTCTTCATGAACTTCACCTACAACACAGAGTCATTGGGAACATTGAGCTGGGGTTATAAGGCAGTTCACACTGTTGGGAACAAGAACCCAAACACAACTAATGAGGACTTGTTTTTACACTGACTGGTTAGTAACTGAGGGATAACAGGAATTAGGAACCATTTCTTAGCACTGATATGTGTGAAAACCCTTACAGATTGTAGAGAGGCCTAAACAAGTGATGTCACTCATAACACAGTCTTTGTTTTTTGCTTGCTGGATCGTCTGCTATGAAACATTGGATTCAAATTAGCAACCATCAGTTAGCTCAGCCTCTCTACATAACAGTCCAGGGCTCGGTAGAGTGCAGTGTTCAAAGTGACTCACCCTTTCTACATTGCCATAAAGACAAAATATGTTGAAAACTTTGTCCGCATTGATTTTAGCTGGTTCGAGGCCGTAAACCATGAGGACTGGAGATTCAGCATGGGGTCCATACTCTGGGGGTGGGGGTCCATAATTGGGACCATAGCGTGGACTTCCACGGCCCCGGCCCCCTATGCCTGCCCCCATGCGGTGAGGAGGAGGGGGGCCATAGTTGTCATCACCGTAGCCATGATAACCACCTTGAGGACCTCCTGAAAAATGACATTTTAATGTTAACTAGAAATATAAGCACCATCTACGCTTAACAATTACAAAGACTTACCATAATCTGGTGGATGGTCTCCAAGAAGAGCTGGCTGCCTCTGGCGCTTGTTAGGGTTAGCATTTGGATCTAGACAGCAAATAAAAGCAACTGTCAATACTGTATTTGACTATTAAATGAGAAAAATATGATCTGCTACAGAAGGGAGACATCCCAATTCTTCTACACTTGTGGAACATAATACTTCAGTAAACCTTTATCACCATTACTATGTATACATTTGAGAAATCCCACAAACCTTGTGAATTGTTCCAATTGCCATCACCATCAGCATCTGTGCAGAGCAGTACACATACACATGTCAAAAACTAAAACAAACTACTACTGTATTCACCAACATACATTGAGTATAGTAGTGTTAAAAATGAATGAAAGTTGAAATTGAAATATTGTTATATGCGTTGTGAACACATATGTATACATCATGTTTTAATTACTTCAAAAATAAATAAAAGAAAATGCATAGAAATTTAGCATGAATTAACACATTAATTGCCCTAAAGAGACCTGGAGAAACATGGAGAGCATGAATCCAAGGGCTGAAGACTCTAAAGACTGTAAAGCATGCATTATGAAATGGGGATGCTCCGTGCTTTGATATCGGGCCTATTCATCAAATCCCAGGGATCATGATGGACAGTTTGAATATAAAAAAAATACTTTGTCATGTTGCCCTATGCAAGGCAGAAGAGCAAATGCCCTTGAAACAGCAGTTTCAACAAAACAAAGCCCAAATGCAGAAGCGATTCCCGACTAACTACATAAAGTTAAGTTCTGAGACGGCCGGCCCGTTCCCTTGACTATAAACCATAAATGACTTGTGGGGTGACAAAAAACACTGCTCCTTCGGTAAAACCCATTTTACAGGTGCCATAAAATGGGCGACTCGTTCAGCAACAACAGATGTACATCAGTTTCTAGACACAGTGGTTAATTAACTGGAAAAGCAGAGAGCACAGACTTCTGCCAACAGGTGGTTACATTTCTTATGAAATGTCTGGATCCACAAAGTGATTCAGATCCGACCTTAATCATTCAGGTACAAGCTTTCCTGAAAGTGTTGAGATATGTTGATAGCTAACAGACAGACCCTGGTGATAACTTCCCCCTGGCAGAGGTAAATGCCAAATCACATGTTTTTATTCTGTATTAATGAAATATCAATATTATTATATCCACAGCTGCTAT
>JAPMNZ010950071.1:0-17935 GCA_029875035.1 Pomatoschistus microps | reverse complement strand
GCAGCAGTCATGGGCGGGGGGGGCTGTAAAGAGTACTAATACAACATATCTGGTATTTAGTACCAGTTAATCTGAAATTAAGAGCTCCTAGAGATAAGAAAAACTAGTAGTGAGCCTGTTTGGGGAAGTTTAACTTTAAGTAAAAAATATATATGTGAAGTTTATGGGGAACCAGATCAGTAAATAGCTTAGTGACATCTCACGCTTTTTATGCTACGAGATTTATGTTGCCATAGTATGTAACATTCTTCACATAGTAAACTATGATGCATCTGGTATTTAGTACCAGTTAATCTGAAATGTTCTTTGTATGTACAAAGCCTGCATGTAACTAGTGATAAAAGTGTAACAGTTTGAGAATCATGGTTGTAAAGTGTGAAACTGAATGTCCTCTGTAGGAGAATCCACTGACTGGACGGAAGGCTGATGTTATTAAAGCAGCTCATCTCTGTGCTGAAGCAGCTCTGCGTCTCGTGAAACCTGGGAACCAGGTACAAATGTGTCGCAAATTCAGAGGAATTGCCGTTCCTCTTCTCACCTTTGTGAACTTTCATCTTCCAGAACACGCAGGTCACAGAGGCTTGGAACAAGATTGCAAAGTCATTCAAGTGTGCCTCTGTAGAGGGCAAGTACTGAATATGTATGATTTGGAGCTGTCACAGTATTGTTCTTTAATAGCATTTGAATGCTTTTTTATTGTAAAAAAGGCAATTCATTTTGAAGTAGTTTCAGTGTGCTCTGGGTAATTTAAGGACACAGAGCACAGAAGAGTAAGTTAGTTCTGCTTTAGACTGGTCTCTGCAGTCTTAAGGTTATCTAAGACCGCAGTGGGCCCTGATATCAGACATATAATGGTATGATTATAAGAGATTTCATTAAGAGATTTATTGTATTTATCTTGTACTTTGTTTCATTCAGGTATGCTGTCCCACCAACTAAAGCAGCATGTCATTGATGGGGAGAAAACAATCATTCAAAATCCATCCGACCAGCAAAAGTGAGAAATTTATAGCAATTTTTGGTGATGGCACTGCCACACCATAGAGCTGGCGCTGTCACACCATAGAGCTGGCACTGTCACACCATAAAGCTGGCACTCTCACACCATAGAGCTGGCACTGTCACACCATAGAGATGGCACTGTCACACCATAGAGCTGGCACTGTCACACCATAGAGCTGGCACTGCTTTGCATGTATTCTTTCACAATTTGTAACAATACAGATGGATACATTTAATTTCAGCTATATTCATTACTTAAATACCTTTTATTATACTTATACCGTTTTTTCTCCTCACCAGAGATTTGGGGTCCTGCGCAGTTTGTGATCTATGAAAACAGACAACTTAACTTTTTTTGTCTTGATTTCTTCTTGATCCAGGATTCAATAACTTAGTTAAGAGCTCCTAGAGATAAGAAAAACGAGTAGTGAGCCTGTTTGGGGAAGTTTAACTTGAAGTAAAAGTATATATGTGAAAAGTTAATGGGGAACCAGATCAGTAAATAGCTTGGTGAAATCTCACGCTTTTTATGCTGTGAGATTATTGCCATAGTGTGTGACATTCTTCACAAAGTAAACTATGTACCTTCCACTACAAAAGTTGCAGTGATCATATTTTATTCACACAATGTGTGCATTTGACCTCTGACTCACCTTTTAACAGAAAGGACCATGAAAAAGCTGAATTCGAAGTGCATGAGGTATATGCAGTGGATGTTCTTGTCAGTACTGGAGAGGGGAAGGTAATTTTTCATACTTTAAAACAACTTTAAAAATCAATTTCTAATTTCATAACATTGTTTTTTATGTCAGCCGAAGGATTTGGGCCAAAGGATCACAGTTTATAAAAGGGACCCCAACAAAGTGTATGGCTTGAAGATGAAGACCTCCCGTGCTTTCTTTAGTGAAATGGAGAGGCGCTTTGATAGAATGCCATTCACTCTGAGGTGGTTTTTTGGATTATTAATTTAAAGAAATTCAAAGCATATTGGTTAAAAAGATTACTTTGTTTTACTTTTCAAACAGAGCTTTTGAAGATGAAGGAAAAGCCAAATTAGGAGTGATAGAGTGCGCCAAACATGAGCTGTTGCAGCCGTTTACAGTGCTTCAAGAAAAAGAAGGTGAATGTTTATTAAATGAATTATATTCTGTTTTACAAATGTTTTAAACCTGCTACTTACTTGATCATTGCCATTTTTAGGTGAATTTGTTGCCCAGTTTAAATTTACTGTGCTGCTCATGGCCAATGGACCATTGCGCATTACGAACAGCCTTTATGAGCCAGAACTTTACAAGTCAGACTTTGATGTGGAGGATCCAGAACTTAAGGTGAAGGCATTACATTTTAAAATATTACATTTTCTGTTTGAGTTATACAATGTACTTTTTTCTCCATTCAGACTTTGCTGCAAAGTTCTGCTAGCCGCAAGGCACAGAAGAAAAAGAAAAAGAAGGTAATATGTCTCCTTGTTTAGGTCTCTTACATTATTCATGATTTTAAATAAAATTCCTATTAACGGTAAATTTACATTTCTTTCAGGCTTCAAAAACTGTTGAGAGTGCAACAGGACAATCAGGGGAGACTGAAGCAGCAGAGTAGAAATAATGTGAAAATTTGATGTCCCAAAGGAAATCACTATTTTTGTGTCTTGATAAGGACACGTATGAAAGCTGCCGAAAAATATTTCAAAACTTTGAGATGCAGACGGATCGTATGTTAACGAGAACCATACAGTTATGACGCCTGAATACCTCCCCCATTTGACTGACATCAAGTCTCACCACAACTGTAAAGATGATCTCAGTGTTTCTTTTTCATGTGTATTAAGCCATATGGTGTGATGACACATTGACAGCTGTGTCATCTATAATTATGAAATGGACTTATGGAGTTTAAATTTGGATTAATAATTGGCAATACATGTGTAGGACACTTGAGAATGGGCGATGATATTTATTATACAATCTACATTTTAAGCAATGGATAATTGCTAAAAGGAAAGTGCTAGTAATACTGCTAATCCCTTAGTCTGTGTTTACATAAGATCTCCATACCTGATAACATATGGATGCTTTTGTAAAACAACAAACAGAGACTATTTTTGAAAACATTAAAAAGCCACATTGCATAATTTATGCTTACTTTGTATCATTTTTTTCTCCTCACAGTCCCTGTGACTCAATTATGTAACAGGCCGACAGTGGCTCAGTTGGTAGAGTTGGCTGTGGACTCCCCACCTGCCAGACTATCAGGGGACTGTTCAATTTAATCAATCAGATGCATTACTTTAATTGTTATAGCACAGGTGCTAATTTTCAAAAGTAACTCAATTTTCATTGAAAATGAGCTTTCTACCTCCTGAAACATAAGGGAAGTGAAGCTTATTGCACAATTCATACACAAGGCAACTCAATGTATTTGAAGCAGAACAACATCAACATGAGTTAGTGCTACATAAAACAATTATATTTATCCAGAACAGGATGTATCAAGTGATTTTCTAGATACATTACCAGAGCATGTGCTAGCACACAAATACATGAACTGAGCACATGCAGCTACACTTATTAGTTTGTGGTGCATGTATAAAATATATACATATAATCATATATTATATCAGTATTATTCTTTATATATATATATATATATACACATTATGCGTGTATATATATGTATATACATTTTTTAAATATAAAATACAATACAACATTGAGGCCAAATGTAACATGTACATTTATCCATTCTTAGATCAATAAAGATTTTTCTATTCTTTATCTTATTGCCAGTATGGACTCCATTTCCCATAGTTCACACGGGGTTCACATCTATATAAATACCGTCGCAGATTGATGACGTAAAGACGTGTCCTTCGTGCTCGTGACTGGTATGTTTCAACTTTGCATCGTTCACAATCCACATTCAATCTACACTTCCCTTTGGCATCCGAACAATCTTAATTTTAATCTTCTTGTTTTAGGTTGGTCTCCTTGCAATGAGGGCAAAGGTTGGTGTGTTTTATAAGCATTTCGTGATAATTAGTCAGGTCAATGTGGCTGCTGGATTCTGTGGTCAAACGCCATAAGTTATAACTTGACTTTTAAATATATCATGTGTCCTTAAAGTCACGTCCTGTGTACATCTGAGGACGTTCTGATTAATGGTTAGTTACTGTTACGTTAAGTCGGGCACATGTCCTGTACACTTCCTGGAGCCAAGTTGGGAGATTGCGTTCTCAATTGGGATAACAAACCTGACATGAATTATTGTATTTTATTTTGACTTGCGTATCGGATATGTATGACCTAATTCTTAACAATGAAAATGAACCGTTGAAGCCCCAGGCACCTGAAATGTGTAAAATGCCTCAAACCATAGATCCATGCTTAAACCTGACTGTTCATTCAAGGCAGTATCTAATGTGTAGAGATCATTGACCAATGTGCAGCCACTCTCTAAAAATCTGAACATTCATCTCTGCTGGGTGTGAGGGTCTTAAACTAGTGGCTTCTGTCACATTAAACTAAAGGGCTTTGATCACATTTTCAATGGCTCAATTATATTAATATGTTAGTCTCTAACCCAGTGTTATCCTCGGGCCAAAATAACCTGCCAGTGATTTAAAAGGTTTCAAACCCCCACTGAATTGGGTTCTAAATGAGTCAAGTTAGGAATATTCAGATTTTAATCCATTTCAGAATCTGAATCATTTTTATTTCCACCTAACAGGAAGTCAGAATTGGTAATTTAGACCCAAGGATGGCACAAAATTTGTGCTAACTGGTTTTTCCTCTGAGTAGAATGATGGACTTATGTGTTTTCAAGATCACCAGTTCAGTTACTAAACCATTTGCATGCAACAGAGGAATGTGTGCGGTAACTGCAGCATTTGGTAGATTTGAGCAGGGACAATACAACAAAAGGGACCAATGCTGGTCGCAGAGGTGTCCAAACCGGTTCAGAAAGTGCTGCTGTGGCTGCAGGTTTTCTATCAGACCCAACAGGAGCAGAGCAGACTTGACCCATTCCCTCAAATCTTCAGGCTAAGACTGAACTCTCTTGAGGTAATTTTGGTGTCTGCTTTGCTCCTGTTGGGTGTGATCTCAAACCTACTGCCACAGCGGCCCTTTCTGGACCGGTTTGGACACCCCTGTTGGGAGTGGTTTGCATGGTCTTAAAACTGACTTATTTTCCTCAATTTAAGCTACCTAAGAACACTACATAAAGGACTTGCTCCTAAAATGTGTATGGAAACTTAAACCTTCTAAACATGTGGTCAGTCTGCACAATATAAAAATGTTATAGCCGGTGGTGTATTAGTTTAGTCTATTTAAAGAATTAAACAATGCTTTATTATTTTGCAGTGGAGGAAGAAGCGCATGCGCAGGTGAGTTATCTGTCAATTGTTATACCTCCACAAATGGCTACCACCACTAACTGTTTCTCATGACAGGCTGAAGCGCAAACGAAGAAAGATGAGACAGCGATCCAAGTAGACTCGTGGTGTCTTCACTTCATAATGAATTGGACTGACTGGCTGGTCCATCCCAGACAGAGGAGACCAGGGATGTCCTCATGAACCAGGGGCCACAGGGATCAACACCTGTAAATGAAGCTGAAGGCTGATGTAGACCGACTGGACAACAGGATTTCTGTCTGAAGTGTTCTGGACCTTTTTAAATGTCCAATACTTTTTCCATGTTTGATTCTTTATACTGTGATTAAAGGTTGTGGTTATAACGTTTATATTCTTCATGTGGCCTTTTTGATTAGACTTACCTTCAGTTTTAGTAGTGCTGAGCTGTCTCTATATTATGATTAAAAGCATACAATGGGTAGAAATCCAGCTCAATTAGTCCTGACGTGGAGTATCCATAAATATTCACTCGTTGCTCTTGTGACACTGACGGGTGGGTCAATGTTAAAGACAGTCCCTACAAGGACAATAAATATTACTTTGACCTTATGCTTGTGTTTCTATTGGCGCACAATTACCTAATACTCTTAACATATCTTCAGTTTGCAACACCTCTTCATTATCACTACGAAATGAAAGGACATATTTCAAATGGTCATGTTCGACAAACCAGCGACTAGGAAGAGATGTAATCCTGAGCATGCCAGGATGAACCACGGATTAGGGCTTTTCTCGTTGCGCGTCGAGCCTGAAAATTGTTGATGCGTGAACTCCTCACCGCCTGTGTTTTGTGTGAATCCGCATGGATCTGTGTGTACACGACACAAATGTGACCGTTCTGCTGCGCGGATCACATCTCTGCACTAATCACGGCCGTCTCTGCTCGCACAAAGAATAATACAGTATTTTCGCTGCAGAACGAATGGTCTCGAGTGTCATTGCCGAGGCCGTTATTCGTCAGTTTTTGTCTGCCCCCCCAGTTCATCCACGACTCTACTCTGACTTGTGTTTGCTACAAGTTCTTTCTACTGGACCGTATGAAGGAGCGTCTCACGCAGAGCCCGCCCTCCTGGGTCTGGTCTCCACGCTGCGCTCAGAATGAGGTAGAGCAGTGCACGTAAATACTGGTGCGTGCCATAGACGAGGGTCTGAGCGTTAAATGACCCTACATCGTCGTGTTTCCTCAATGCCTTCGTCTTACACCAGTGAAGCGCGCTTGGCGCTCACTACCCCGGCATAGAGATCCACAGGGCTGAACCAGAGGGTCCCAGTGGCTTCGGGAGATGTCGTCCACAGATTGCACTGCGGAGATGGCCTCTGCGAGCCATGCCCCCGGGGAGCGAGCTGTCAGTGTGCTGTGGTCTTTCAGTAAATGCCTGGGTGCGCTGCTGCCCGTGTACCTGGCGGGATACTACGGCTTCAGCATCAGCGTGCTGCTGCTGGCGCTCTTGGTCTACATGGGATGGAAACACAGTCGGCTGGAAAAAGTGATGAGACTCAAATCCGCAATGTACGTTCTGGAGAATGAAAGGGAATTCACAACGGCAAAGGTGTTCCGGAGCAAAGGGGATTTGCCGCCCTGGGTAAGGGTCTTCTGATTTCACGGTCACTTTTTCTGATGCGCTATGTGAAGCTATGATTTTGGTCACTCATCCCCCTCAGTTACAACCCCTTATTTAGACATACAGCTGTTCTGTGCCGCAGGAAGCTGGAGCCTCTATTCTAAATAAGGAGGCCTAATCTTTTGACTTTTCCCCTCAATTAACTACATCTACCAGCTAACACATCATCAATATTATTGTGCAAATGTCACGAGTCTTATATGTTATCATGGGGTTTGGTCTATTTACCGCCTGCGGTTTCCAGTTTCCTGAAACGCTTCAGTTCTGCAACTGACAACATTCAACCAATTTGTCACTGAATATTTTCTATTCATTATTTAGATCTAATTTTAATTGGCCATTATGTTTACACACATACTAGAGTATTGAGTGTTGTAGTAGTATTGGTACTTTTGCCTATATATTTTTGTATATTGGCAGGTCAATTTTCCAGATGTCGAAAAGGTGGAGTGGTTGAACAAGGTATGTGCATTCATTTCAACGAAAGTTGCCCAAAAATCTAACATTGTATTAGGCTACTTAATATTGACTCTGGTGGAGACATCCGCCGTTGATGGGGCTCATGTGGCAGTATCCACATTGCAGATATCCATGAGTTGTAATGAAGTGAGGGAGTAAGAGAGCGGGTGACCAGGGAGAGCCTGAGATTCTGCTGAAGATCCCCCTCCGTCTGTACAGTATTTTTTACTGTGAAAGTATGGATAGAATACTAAGCATCATTGCCCTTGTGGAAAAAGGAAAACCCAATGAACTCGATGACAGAAGATGCACATTGTAATGGCGTCATCCTTCCCCAGCTTTCTCAATCATGCAATGTTCTAGTGTATGTAATTAAGGCAGGAGCAAAAATGCACCAAGGATTTCAAAAACCCTGGTAAAAACATTATTTTTAATATTTCTTTATATTATTACCATCCTCACTAATAATGGGGGCATATTTTGTTATTTTGATTCAGTGACATAACTTTAACCTACAGAGTACTTGAATCAGTCCAATATGCTCACTGAATAAATGTCCCTAAAATCTGATTATTCACATTTATTAATAGTAATGAAACCAAACGTGTGTGTGTTTGGTAAATCTGTTCGTTGGACCGTTTGGAGAACTATTATAAGCAGCATTTGGTCATAACGTTGAAACACATTTTTTACTGGACTAGCACTATGCTCCTACTCTTAACATCTAACACCACAGAGAGACAATAATACATGTGGTATAACTTCACCACAAACCTGAGGTCTTCAAACTCTCATTCAAACTCATTCTTGAAGCGTTTTGTGATTTCTGTTTCTATTTAGTTTTCACATTAGTCTCCTCCCTTGAGTCAATCCTTGTCAAAACTGTCTGTAACAGCAAATACATACTTCTGTTTGTTTGTGGTTTAGTCTGTGTTCAAACTGTGACTTCTTCAAAAGGGACTTGTGCAGTGTTATCTGCAATTTATTTTGTTCACTCGTTTGTTTTGTTTAAGTGTAGTTATTGTTTAGAGTAAGGGTGTAATCACTGTTATTGGTCAACTGCACTCGGTTCACTTCAGAAGCAAATGCACTAGTCCTCATGACGAGACTGAACTGACTAATGACAAGTGAATATCTAAGAATAATGCCCACTCCAGACCTTAACATCCACCCAATATCAACCAGTGACATATGATACTGGTTGATACTGGGGCCAATGATCTGCCGGGCCGAATGTTGACCCCTACCCCTACTTTGAAGTCACTTGGACCCACGCATCGATGTTGTCCCTCAGATGCTCTTACAATTTCCATTTCATTTTAGATATTGCAGCAAGCATGGCCTTTCATCGGGCAGTACCTTGAGAAGTTGCTGGTTGAAACCGTTGCTCCAACTATCCGTGCATCCAGCATTTACTTGCAGACTCTCAGCTTCACCAAGGTCAATCTGGGAGATAAGGTATACAAACATGTGGAATACTTATGAAAAATGTGTTCATCAAAGCTGCTTGTTGCAAAACGTATTTAGTTCATTTGCTTTGTTGAACACCTGCTGTTCTCTTCCCAGGCTCTGAAGATTGCAGGTGTCAAGGCTCACACTGAACACGATAAAAGACAAGTCCTGTTGGATTTGTATGTGAGGTAACAAGATTTTGTGTCCCCGTGCTGCCACTCAATACACATAGCAACCAGTTTATCTAGTTGCTCCCATTAGATTTAAGTCCAGGACATTAGAGCTGGTAAATATTTACTTTTTCTGGTGAAGAAGCTCTCTGCTGTAACTGGAGTTTGGGAACTGGACTTGATCTATGGCTTTAAATGTTTTTTCATTCTTATTTTAGCTATGCTGGTGATGTTGAGATCAATGTGGAAATCAAAAAGTACTTCTGTAAGGCTGGTGTGAAAGGTGTTCAGGTAAATATAAGAACCTGATGGAAGAATGTTTATTCTGATAGCTATGGTCAAAGTCCTTTTATTGGTTTTCTCTCCCAGCTGCATGGAAAGCTGCGCGTCATCCTCGAACCGCTTATTGGAGATGCACCACTTGTTGGGGCCATCACAATGTTTTTCATCCGCAGACCAGTAAGCATGACAGTATAAGCATATTATTTTAGGGATTTGAGACTAATTGGTGTTTGAATTAGTATTTATGGAAATGTCCTTGTATCTACTTATAGAAACTGGATATCAACTGGACTGGATTAACCAACCTCTTGGATATTCCAGGGTTGAAGTACGTATTGTTGCTAAAATGAGGCAGTATATCATTGGCATTAAAATAAAAATTTTAAATACAGTACGAGATCATGAATAATATGCTTGTGTAATACTATAACAATTAAATGCTTTTTAATTCATTATAGATATGAATATTTGTCAATGTCATTGTTGTATCATCCATCATTCGCAGTGCCATGTCGGACACGATGATCATGGATGCTATAGCCTCCCACCTGGTCCTCCCCAACCGCCTCACCATTCCCCTAGTGTCCAATCTACATGTTGCACAACTCCGCTCTCCTCTCCCAAGGGTAAATTTCCATAATGAACAATTCGCAATGGTTGATAAATATGATTTCAAAACTCATGTGTATTCATGAACAAATCTCAATGCCTTGTGTTTTCACATACAACCCTCATACAACATCACAAAACTGTTGTCGCTATCTTCCAGCCGCAAAGACGTCAGTCTGATGCGTTTATCTGTGCTCTTTTGCAGGGCGTAGTGCGTATTCACCTGCTGGAGGCTGAGAACCTCACGGCCAAAGACACCGTTATTAAAGGGTTAATTGATGGAAAGTCAGACCCTTATGCCGTGATGCGTGTAGGGACCCAGGTGTTCACATCTCATCATGTGGACAATAATCTGAATCCACAGTGGAGAGAGATGTTTGAGGTGAGAGGGCAATACCAGAATAAGGAACACTGGGGACACGTCTGTAATTAACGGTATTATTATCCAAAAGCCGGATATGATCAATTTCTGTGGTTTCACCTGCTCGCTGTTGGTGTTTTTGTTTTGTAGAGGCTGCAGGTCTTTAGCCTAAAAGCTGTCTTTGGCTTCCTGACTGCTTTTACAGATATGATCTGTTTTTCTTGTAACAGGAAGCTTTATCTCTGAGAGATGCAGCATTTCAAATGCTCTTTTAAAACCTCACTGGTTCTTGTTTTTAACAACAAACAAGAAACTGTCAATGAAATGTAGATGCTGTTACTTTGTTTGCATGCTATGTGCTGCCCTTGTAGGTGCTTGCTTATGATAGTATAATTGTGGTGCGTATTGTGTACATCCATTTTTGTGTGTATGTCAGGTGATTGTCCATGAAGTGCCTGGTCAGGAGTTGGAGGTGGAAGTATTTGACAAAGATCCAGACCAGGATGACTTCCTGGGCAGGTAGCTTCTTCATTATCAATCTGTCTCTATGTGCCTCTCATGCTCCCATCTCTTCTATGGCTACAATGGGCCTCAGCTTGAAGAACCACTTTTTGGGCATCTACGTGAATAAAGGCCCCGACTGACATGTTTACTGCTCCTATGTGCTCTCTTTCAGGGTCAAGGTGGATCTTGATATTGTAAAAAAGGCAAGAATCGTTGATGATGTAAGTTATAAGATATTTGATCTTTTACTACATTTGGCTTCTTAAAAACAAACCATGTTAATCATTGCTGTTATCAAAGAGATGCTGAAATAATCCCCACCATGTGACCGAGATGAAGTCTTCATGTGATCCTCTTGTGATCTTTGTTTTTGCCAACAGCAGTTTCCTCATTTTGACACTTTGAGACTGTTAACTATGTATTCGATTTTTTTAAATCTTATGCAACTAACAGTGGTTCAATCTACGAGACGTCCCGAGTGGCAGTGTCCATCTCCGACTGGAGTGGCTTTCTTTGCTGTCTTCAGCTGAGAGACTGAGCGAGGTACAATGTCATGTTTAAGCATGCTGTGTTTTTAATATTTATTGTTCCAATTCACCTTTTATGTTACTTGGTTTAGGTCATCCAGAAGAATCAGAACCTGACCAGTCGAACCACCGATCCACCGTCTGCGGCCATCCTTGCAGTCTATCTCGATCAGGCTCATGCTTTACCTGTAAGACTATTCTGGTCTGTTCAAGCACATACACTTTACTTAGACATGACATTTTCTTTCAGATGAGAAAAGGAAACAAAGATCCAAGTCCGATTGTGCAGATCTCTGTTCAAGACACAACCAAAGAGAGCAAGGTAAGGAAAGAAAACTAATGAAATACCAGTCAATGAATTTAATATTCGTATATATAATATTTTTTAGACATGTTATGGGACAACAAATCCTTCATGGGAGGATGCCTTTACATTCTTCATTCAAGATCCCTGCAAACAAGACATTGACATTCAAGTATGTCCAAAATGTTTAATTTGTGTGTATATAATTGCCCTTTGGGTTTGCTAAAGGCAATAACATCAACATCAACGTTCCCTTTTTCAGGTCAAAGACGATGACCGAGCATATCCGTTGGGAAATCTGAGTATTCCTTTGAGTCATCTGCTCTCCTCTTCCAAACTCACAATGGATCAGTGGTTTCAACTTGAAAATTCAGGCTTAGCGAGCAAGATATACTTCAAAATGGTGTTAAGGGTTAGTGTTACTATTCAAACATACATACATGTGAGAAATAGTGATAGAACCACGCTGTGTTAAGAGTCTAGTTACATGGATTTTTACAACATTGTTAATTATTTGTGGTTACAAAGTTGGTTACTTTAAGTATATTTGATTGAGATAATCATAATCTACGAATAAAAAAAATGGTATAGCCATAGCTTGAATAAAATTGGTGAAATGAATAAAACATTTGGTTCAGTCTACAGATACTGTACATATAATCATAGCTTGTAGCACTTTCCTCTGATAACCTCAGCTTGTGTGGTAGGTTTTATGGCTGAGTGATGATGCCACTCCTACCACGCCCCCTCGTCCTTCCTCTTCTGCCTCTGGGATGGGGTCGGGGGTATTGACCTCAGAGGTGAATCCAATGGGGCCAGGAGGGTTGTCCAAACCACCATCAACCCGACCACAGCACGCCACGCCTGACTCTGACTTTGCAACTGAGGTCTGTGCCTGAGATATTTCTATTTCATGTCCATGTGTCCTGTGCTGTTATGCTAGATAGCTGTGTTAGTTGTGTAAATTATGTATGCTTCCCAAGTCCCAGTTTTATTCAGGGCGCACTATGGCAGGGCAATGATCCTTCCACTCAGGACATGTTGGAATGCCAGATCTGAAAGGGGTCAAAGTCGCAGCAGTCTCTCACTTTGTGATGTGCTAACAGGGAGTGTTGCGGCTTCATTTGGTGGAGGCTCAGAACCTGATCGCCAAGGACAACTTCATGGGGGGCATGGTGAAAGGCAAGAGCGACCCATATGTGAAGATCCGTGTGGCTGGGAACACATTTAGAAGCCACACAATCAAAGAAAACCTTAATCCCATTTGGAACGAGCTCTTTGAGGTATCAACCATTTAATTATAGAGATATTGTAGATATTTGGCACACTGCAGTGTAATATTATGTTTAAACTGCAGGTGATATTGACCCAGCTGCCCGGACAAGAGATTCAGTTTGAGTTATTTGACAAGGACATTGATCAGGATGACTTCCTTGGAAGGTTTTTCAACAGATAATAATAAAAAAAAATATTGTAACATTTTGATTTACCTGGCACTAATAAACCAATTCAACTACTAATACAATGTTTCTATTATATTCCAAGGTTTAAACTAAGCCTTCGAGATATCATAAGTGCACAATGTATCGACACGGTAAGTCAGAGTAAAAATCTATTTAAATGCAGGTTTGATGGATAATTATATATAATCTAGTCTACCCTCTGGGTTACAGTGGTACACTCTTAATGATGTGAAGTCTGGACGGGTTCACCTTGTGATGGAGTGGCTGCCCAGAGTTACTGATGTGTTTAGACTGGAACAGGTCAGTAGTCTCTCTCTAATATCAGTAGTGCTTATGAACATTATGCATTTATTAAGGTGTGACAACTAATGAGGCTTTTTGGAATGTAATTGATTTTAATAGTAATTATTTGCATTTACCAACACACAGTAGTTGAGTGTTATAAATATAAATCCAGTCATGCGTACTGATGCCTCCTCACTTGTAGGTCCTGCAGTATCAGTCGCAGCAGTCGTATCAGAACAAGACTGTGCCGTCGTCAGCTGTCCTGTTTGTCTATGTGGAGCGGGCGCACGGTCTGCCGGTGAGATCATGTCTATGAGTCTTCTTGGATTTATTTGTTTATCATGTTGATGACTTTTCTTACTCACAAGAGCAGTGACATTGCAGTTAGCGCCACACAGTTTAAGGCTGATTGCTTACACAGCTGCATGACCTTCTATAACTTCTCCTATGATTTACGACATATTTCACATGATTGAAATTCTGTGTGTTGCAGCTGAAGAAAAATGGAAAGGAGCCAAAAACTGGCGCAGAGGTTACCCTCAAAAATGTATCACACAAGACAAAGGTAGGAGTACAGGCAGAGGAGGCGTGTCAAAACCCATTACCTTGAAAAATGTCTTATTGTTTGTTGCCGTACAGATTTTTGAGCGCTCAACCTCACCACGGTGGGATGAGGCCTTTCATTTCCTGGTACGGGATCCACGGGATGAAATCCTCATTGTGAAGGTGAATCTGATACACTGAACTTAATAACATGATTATTTTATTATAGATTAAGAAGTATGGTATGTACATTTGCACTATTAGCATAATGCCATTGTCCTGTTTGCTCCTAAGCCCTTGGGATCGTCCTAATACGGCCCTAAAGGTGTGAACTCTGTGTTTCTGCTCAGCTCTCTCACAGCTGGGGCCAGAGTCTTGGCTCGGTCACACTGCCGCTCAGACAGGTCCTCTGTGAGTCTGGGTTGCTGCTCGATCGCTGGTTCAATTTGGACGGAGCTCTGCCAGAAAGTCAGATACTACTGAGGATCACACTAAAGGTACAGACAGTATTCTCCACCAAACCTGATACTGTATTATGGAACATGACCATGCATATGTTGACTTTCTCTTCTACGTTTGTCTGTCGATAGATCCTGGACACTCAGCTGACTTGTCGTAGGGGGGAGGGTGATGTCTCCATGGAGGAAGTTATCCCCAAATGGGACCCTTCTCATCTCGACCTCAAACACAGGGTTGGTCATTCCATGTGAGTAAATAAGATTACGTTAATAAAGCAGGGGTACCTAGCAAAACCTAACCTTTTTTACACTTTATTACATTTCTTTGCCCAACAAAGTCTTTTGAAAGTAACGTTTTGTGACAAAATCTGACCTCAAGCTTGCTCTATTCCCTTATTAGAAAACTTCTGTTTTATTTTTCTGGCTGATTAGTTACATGTTTTGTAATTTGAAACTCTAGGTACCCCAGCTTTAATTCATGGTAAATTAGGAGAACATGAACTAATACAGATGTGTTTTTCCAGTGCTGGTGAAAACGGCGGTAATGTTGCTGGACAGGTGAAGCTTTCCATCGGGTACTCCACAGAGGAGAGCAGGCTTTTCATCACAATACATTCTTGCAGGTCCTGACTCGTACTAATATTTTTACATTATTTTACATTATCCTCATTTCAGTGGATGCTTAGTCATATTTGTGTGCAATATATAAACTCCCCTACAGGGCCCTGGCACCCTGCTCAAAGGACGGAGCCGATCCCTACGTTACCTTTGTCCTTCTGCCCGATAAAAAAGCAACTTCCAAACGAAGGACTGCCACAAAGAAGAGAGACCTGAACCCCGAGTTTAATGAGAGGTACGCCAGCGACAGCTCCATTAGTCTGCAGACGTGACCTTCTCACCGACGCCTCTGTTCTTTGCAGGTTCGACTTTGATTTCTCACTGGAGGAGTCAGCGCAGAGAAAACTGGACCTTTCTGTGAAGCACAATGTCTCGTTTATCAGCAGAGAGAAGGAGCTCATTGGAAAAGTAGGAAGCAACACGTAATAGGGCTGAAATTATAATCCAAAATCTCAATCTTTGTGGTCACTGTGACTGCAATTTAGGTTGATTGCAACAACAACAAAAATCACTTTGGAATTGGGAAAATATCACTTAATTTGAGCGTGTTTTGAAGATTTTAGTATGTGCATTCATAATTATTTTATAAGAAAAGATGAAAACGTTATCACATTATATAACATGAATAGTTAATTGGCAAGAACATTTTCCCTTTACCAAGTATTACATTGAAATGCCAGATATATTTTAGTGTTATACAATAAAGTTTTACCACTTACCACTGCAGGATTCATGGAAAAAAAATGAAGACGTTACTAGAGGAATACAACATATGACCAATTTTCAAAAGAGAGATGTCAGTTTTTTACAAATTGTCTCTTCATATATTAATTTATTCCAGAGAATCTTCAATATATAGGAGAATAAAAATTGTTGTACGAGAGCTTGTAGGTTAGACCATTTTTTAAAGTGTTGGCAATCAGGTAATCGCTTTATCTGCACACTTTACTTCATTTTCTTTCTTTGTCCTCTCAGATGCAGCTGGACCTGGACCAAATTGACATCAAGACCGGTGTTACTCAATGGTATTTTGTTTTGCCTCTTTGTTTTTATTACTTTTTCATGGACAGATATTTAATGTGTCCTGTTTTGTGTTCTCAGGTACGACCTGGTGGCAGAACTCAATTAGAAGACGTCATGCCTGCTTAATCTTCAGCTATACCACATTTAGTACTGCTTTAGTGTGTGTGACTAGTGTGAATATTCAGCTTGAATAGAAATCACCGCCTTCACTGAAGAAAACCTTTCCAACAAAAGGTCCGTCTGTATTTTAGAACAAAGTGTAGTTTATCATGAAGCATTAACTGTGACGTGTTCATCAGTGTTCTTCAGGAGAAAAAACAGATTGCACCAGAGATTAGGAGAAACACCTTGTTCACAGTCTGGATCAGTTGCTGCGGTAGAGATGGTTGAGAATGACCAAATCACTGATTTTTTATTTATTTTAGTTTTAGCTTTCTTTATTCTTTTTTAACTGCAAATTGAAGAATTGTATTTATATTTTTGCCTTAAGTATTATGAAACATTGCACAGATTGTCAGTATTGGACCATTTTGTTTCATATGAAATTGTATATGTTTTAACCAGAGATTTATGAAATAATACTTTTATAAAATATGTATGTATTTAACTCAGACCAGTATAGAGACTAGTGAAGACAGAAGTGAAAATCACTGTGCTTTCTTAAAGATACCTATAGATGTATTCCCATGCTGCTTACTGCTGTACTATGCTTATTCAGTTTAGGCTGAAACTTTGACCTCACAAAAGCATGACACACTGCTTGGCCCTTAACACTGTTGCTCTATGAAAATGTGATTGTGAAAAATGCTGCTTGAAAATAGAAACGTGCTGCTTTTCGATGTTGCTCACATCATGTCACAGTTCTTCTGATCCAACTGATTAAAGTTTGCACCGAAGTCCAACCTTCTTTTCATCTTCTTCATTTTTAACACTAGGTGGGGCTAGAGAGCCACAAAGCTTGGCCCAAACATGTGGGCTTTGTCCCTGCAGATGTGTTTTCAGTGTTGGGAGGGAGTGTAAACATTGACAGGGCTGTCAGCCAATAGGAGAGGCAACTCCCCCGGAAAAGGGAGGGAGGAAGAAAGGAGCCTGCCTCTGAGTGGAGAAACTAGAAAATAGTTTAATCAGGATCACACAACAATAATGAATGGAAACACGCTCAAGCCAACAAAGTTGAGCAGAGGCTAAATACATTTTGCTCTGCATTTTATCTAATTTCTTATTGGAAAGTGATGGATTGGCCAGGAAAAGCAGAAGAACTTCATTGGAGACAATGGATATGGACTTTTTGTGAATTATAACAACGCTGGTTTGCGCTTACAGTGGGGGACACTGTACACCCAAGGCTTGTGACATAAATGGCATTTTCGGACAGAAGATTCAGTTTCTCGCTGTGGAACAGTGTATTGTTCAAAGCCATCTGTTGAATCTACATCTGGGACGTTGATAAAGGAAAGACGCGCAGAAAAGAAGCGCTTCTCAATTACTGGATTACACTCATCGGACAAAATGGGGAATATAGAAAGTGTGGACGGTCATTCCGAAATGAAACACCACATTATGCCTTTGAAGGTCCCTATGCCCGAGCCCACAGAACTGGAGGAGAAATTTGCAATCGTGTTGGTAAGTGGATACGACTGCTGTGAGCTGAGCTTTACTGATGCTTTGACTGTTCTCTGGAGTTTGAAATGATCTTTGTCTAATTTGTCCTGAAACCGTGGTGACAATAAGTGACGTTTGCACTTTTAGTGATGATTGTGTGTTTATGGTCCATTCTGATGTTTGGAATGGGACAGAGCGGTGTCCCGTGTCCCGCCCATCGCCCCTCTCTCTCCCCTC
>JAPMNZ010950067.1:0-11313 GCA_029875035.1 Pomatoschistus microps | reverse complement strand
GGCTGCATCTCAGATTTATGCTGCTGGAACAATCTTCCTGGAAATGTGAGACAGGCCTCTTATCTGACAATGTTTAAGTCCAGGTTGAAAACAGTTCTGTTTGGCTGTGCAATTGTGCATACAACTGAAAGAATATTTGTATCTTTCTTTTTAATGTACTGATTATTTATGATTTTGATGTGACTGTTTTTATCTTGTTTTGTTCAGCACTTTGCAGTTTACAAATAAACTTGCCTTTCCTAATACATATTGACGAGGCAGCATAGTTTTAGCAGGTGCCCTTTTACGCTGACGTTAATTACCCTTGTTTTGCAGCACATCTGCCTGTCAAGTGTGAGCCTGGGCCATGGGCGGGCTTGTCCTAGCTGTAACCTTACGCTTTGGGTCCTTGTGTTCTTCATTGGGAAACCTGAGCCCAAACTGCTTTGTCATGTGCCAGAGAGCGAGGTTTCCTCTCCACACCCAGTGTCTTTGTGCAGTCCACACAACTCATCAGTGCAGCCTTTGTGCTCACTCTGGCTTTTAGGAGCAGAGCTTCATTTTAAGTGGGTCTGCTTCAAACACACACATATCTTTAGGGAGCTTTATTTGGACACTTTGCAATTTGCGATTGCATTTTATTGAATTCTACAATGCATGGCGATGTGAATTTCTATTGCAACATATTTCTGTAGGATTTAATCTTATTTGTCTGAATGTCTCTACATACTGCTGCCTGTGCAACATACCCCTGATGAAGAATGAATGATTGACTGATTGTGTATTATTGTTTAGGGGCTTTTGAGGGATGGCTTTCAGAATGCTGTTACTGAATGAATTCCTTTTGGTTTTTGACCTTGTGTCTTTTCTCGTTAGCATATTAAGAAATTAACAATTTTACTTTATAGTATTATGCGAATTGGCACAAAAGCATTCAGAATACAATGTGCATTTTGGCCATATGACAGAATGCAGCACAACATACGTTTTTATACAGGTAATGCAGGTATTCTATAGCCTGTAACTAAATGCATTTTCTAAGTATTCTCCCAAACACTGATTACTTCCTTGTTCCCAAAGGTATTTCAGATTCTTCTCATTCTACCTATGGGTGATGTTATGCACATATGAACAAGGAAACAAGATCAGCTTTCATTCCTCTATTTACCAGTATTCTATTGCTTCATTATACAGTATTTTACATGATTCTTTGCTGAGTCTCCATCGGGGTTTGGCCTGAACACCCCCTCATGGAGGAAGATCACAAAAGAGAAGAACACATCATTGTTGAACTGGTTGAAGTCTTGGCCCAACGGATGCAAAGCTCTTCTTTGCGTTAGTCACACAACTGAGCTGTCGGATAAGTTTGTACACGAGAGCCTGTCAAACTATATTTTTGTGGCCTTAGTGAATTGTGAAAATCAAATAAGAAAACAGCCTTTGAATTAAAAGATTTTTTTTTTTTATATAATTATGCTTTGAGACAATTTTTTCTGTTTTCCCAGTTTTTTCTGTGTCGATTTTGGATTTACCAAAAACAATGTATTTTCCTTCCCCCTGTTTTCACATTTACATGAGACTGCAGACAATAACGTGCTTCTCAAAGACATAATTGCATGTTTCCTTTTTTAAATTCTATTGAGTATGCCAGTACAGAAGACGTGGCTTTTGTTGTTGTTCCAGACACTAGTTTTTGGTGGAAGGCCTTTAAACTGAGCTGCTACTAATCTAACCTGTGTTATAAGGCAAAATGAAAGCTGTGAAATGATGGTCCTAGAAGTATGTCAAGTTTGCAGTTGAGTCATTGTAGACACTCTTGTGACCTTCGGCCTGTTTCTTTGGTGTCACACAGGCATGGAAGAAGCGGTGGTTCATTCTTCGCAATGGCCGTCTGACTGGCGACCCAGACGTGTTGGAGTACTACAAGAATGACCACACCAAGAAGCCAATCCGAGTCATAGACCTGAACTTATGTGAGCAGGTAAGGCCATTGGTTATTTACACATATTTACAGTTCATTTCCAATTGCATGGATGATTGTCATTTTCTTATTCTGAAGTGATAAAGTGATATTTGTATTTCAATTTCCCACCAGTATCCTTTACATATGGTGAAACTCGGATAATTAGAATATTGTTCTTAATTATGTCTGTAATTCACCTCCAAATGTTACACCAATGTATGATATTGACTCATTTCATGGAAAGTGAGCCCTTTATGGCTAGTTCAATTCTATTTTTAGAGATGTTGTTGTTTTTACAAGGTGTGAGCCATACTGTGCGCCATCAAAATTATAACAAATAAAGGCTTGATGGGTAGTTTCAAATACAAAAAAACAGTTTTGAACCATATTAAAATCTTACGAATTTCATCTATATAAAAAAATGCTATTCTAAATTATTATTTATTACAAAAAGATTGATGGCCACCTTTTTGACATTGTCTTATTTGCTGCATAAGTAAGTGTACAATCAACTGACATTTGACGAAATGTTTTTATCCCAATCCTGTTTAGGTGGATGCTGGGCTGACGTTTAACAAGAAGGACTTGGAGCACAGTTTCATATTTGACATCAAGACAATCGACCGTGTCTTCTACCTGGTGGCTGACACCGAGGAGGAGATGAATAAGTGGGTCCATTCAATCTGCGAAATCTGTGGTTTCAATCCCACTGATGATGGTAAGAAATGAATCTGCTCCCACAGATTTACAAATCTTGCTTTGGAGTTGTCAATCACCTTTCAACTAACATGTACTCCATTAGTGATGAGAATGTAGTAAATACCATGGGTACCAATCCTGTTTTTGGTTATGTCCTTGAGGATATATCCAACAAATTTAAGTAAGAAGTGCTATGTGCCTCAATTGGGTTGGAATGAAAATGATGACATAAGTGCTTAGAATAATATGGTATGAATACTGTGCCATTATTCCATCAAAATCACAATCTGAATAGGATGGCTGAAGGATGTGAATGCCTCTGAAACAGAAGCAGTCCTCAGCCAAGGTCTAGTGAAGCTGATCCATGATCTGGGTGGAGGCTCGCCTTACCCAGGCTCCCTGCGCTGCATAATCAAAGCATTATGTGCCAGGCACCCCAGCCCTAACCTATCTGGATCTTTTCCCCCACAGCTCTTTGTTTCCTTTTGTCTTTGAATTTCAGCTCCTGTCAGCCATTCAGATCCCTGTTTTTTAAACATTCAAATATACCAGATTAAATGCTTAACGTTTGCTGCACTGATGCGCTATGGTCAGAATCATGTCTATTCAGACCAGCAGACTGAGTCACAGTATCTGTGTCCAAGGTTGCTGTCTCTACACAACTGTGCACTTCCGCACATTACATCTGTGGTGTTGTGGGGCTCCCCATATGTCTTAAAGGAATAGTTCACCGTTTTTACATACTGACATATGTTCTTACCTTACCTTAGACTAGTTGATATTTACCTGTCACGGAAAAAGACCAGACAGGTACATATCAACTAGTCTAAGGTAAGGTAAGAACATATGTCAGTATGTAAAAACGGTGAACTATTCCTTTAAGCCCCGTCCTCGCATTTACAGCGGTAGTCTGCAACCAGTCATGAGCATTCTTCTTTTTTTTTCAATATGCAGTGGCCTAAGCACGTTCTCTCTTTGAAGCAGATGGAATGTTCTTATAGTTTTGCCGATTGATTCACCGTCCTAAACCTTGATATATTATATTGTTATTATTGAACCTTTTACCCTAAATGCTGATTTAATTTGATAATAACTGAAAGTCTCTAAACTGTGAATCACAAATACCAACCATTTATGGCTAAAGGAATTTCCAAAAACGAATTGATGTGTAAGAAGAAAGATAAGCATCGAAAAGTAGTACGAAAAATGACTTGACTCACACATTTTCACTCACTGGGTAAAAGATAATGTTGTCCTTGGCTCTTGTTTTTGCTTCGTTCAATTTGTAAAGATTGTAAGACTCTCCTCCCAGCATACTACTGTGTGGGTAGTGGTGAGCTTCAAGGCTGAGCAGGTATCCGACCGACAACACTGGGAACAAGTGCTAGGAGTGTAGGTGGATACGAAGGGCCGAGCATTAAGGATTTCCCCTTCTGCGTCACCACTGAAGGCTGTGACCAGGCCAGAGGAGCTGAGCACTAAATCAATTTGTATCAATGATGTTAGTTGGGACTCAAAAAATGAGAGAAGGAGGCTGTCACTATGGAACTGAGTGGGAGGAAAACTGTGAAAAGGAGGAAAAAAAGTGTCAGATAGCATAGATGTTTTCATCCAGCATACGCAGCAGCCATCTTGGCTCTTGCCGAAGAACAACAATCAGCTCAAGCAGAAGGTATTTAATAGAACTGTTCAATCTGAAAAGTCTGCGTGAAAATCTGGGACCTTGAGGAAATGCTGCCTGAGAGTCTTTCACATTCACAAGACTATCATTATGCATGATGTTCACTGCAAGTGAAGCTTTAATTCTTTATCTGTGAATCTTTTAGTCACTGTGATAAAAGTTAAGTGTGAAGTATACTTTTTGCCTCTGCAATTGACCCATGCTTCATTGCTTAAACCTCCCATGAGCGGTGCACCACCTAGGATTTTGTTGCCCATCCAGATAGATACTGGACGATAATGGAATACATGTCCAGAAAAGGTGCAATTTGGCATGGGAGTCAAACCTTTTAAGGTGTCACACCTTACTGCTGTGAGGCCAAAGCACTATACACATGTAGAAACATGGTATACAAGGATCATTTTTGTAAGCATTTTATGTTTGGTATGTAATACTGAAATCTGTATAATACAGCATAGTCCAACACAGTTTGCACTTGTGTTTCTTCACAGAAGCTGCCAAAGCCTCGTCACATTCGTCCTCAGGCCTGGTGGTGGACACCGCCCCACTCCCTACTCACCATGGGAACATCATGGGCCCATCGTCGTCTGTGCTGTCTGCTGTCCCTCCTCCATATCAACCTGTCCACGTCCCTCATCTTGATTCCCAATCCAGTTCAGAAGAGCCCACAGAAGACTATCTGTGGCTGGTCAACTGTGAGAGCAAGAAGCCTGATCCTCACAGGTAAGCCCAGCTGTGCTGTGTCCGCACTTTGTCGATCTTCCTTGTCCTTTGCTCTCCGCTTTTCTCCTGTCTGACACTCTGGCCCTTGCTCAGTCCCATCTCTGTGCAGCTTGATTCTCCACTGGAGGGAGACCAGGAGTATTTCCTCCTGGAGGAATGTGAGAGCAGGACTCTCTGTCCACAAGCTCGTCTGTGAGTTGTTAGCTAGTCAGCTGGATTTGCCTGCTTGTGGAGCTTGTTCTTACTAAGAAGTTTTATTTAACTCTTTAAACTGCACGTGCATCATTTTGTCACTAACTAGAAAGGGCAAACCTGTCATGTCAACACAAAATCACAATAATGTGTTATTTGCAGTTTGATAAAAGTGCAACAACAGTTTTTGAAGTTTGCTTAGCCATTTTAAGTCACACAAATTCATGTTGTTTTTGTCTTTAGGGCTCATGCAAAGTCTACCTCTTCAGAGACCGACCTAAATGACAACCTCCCTTCGCACCGCACGCCCACCTCCACCTCATCAGCCAAGCACAGCTCACACAATGGCTTCTTCCCCTCGCACCACGGCCCGGCCTCGGCCTCCTCCATCTACGACTCCCCTCCGTCGCGCGGAACCTCATTCTCCACTGACTCTGGTTTATACCACCTGCCACGCAGCTACTCCCAGGACACTGTGCTCGCTCCCAAATCGGCCCCTTCTCCCTCGACGCACCCAGATAGCAATGAGCCCCCCGAAGTGTACACCTTCAACACGCCCTCCCGAAAGGCTTCTATGGAGATGCAGCTGCGAAACATGTCCATAAGTTATGACTTCCCCACCACGCCTGGTTCTAACTGCACATATCAGGTGCCCCGAACAATGCCATCCACAGGGTCAGAGAGCGGCGGAGACGTGGTTCCTCCACCGAGACCTCCTAAACCCTCTCTCACGTCCACGTCAGGACCCCAGCACCCCCCCGCAGAGCGCTCGCCCACAGACAACTACTGCGTTCCCCGCTCCGCCTCGGAAACGGACGGAAACTACTGCGTGCCTACTGCCGCTGGGAACAAAGCACTGCGCAGCAATACCCTCGGCACTGTGGACTGTTCACGGCTACGCAAAGGTTAGACGCCACTTTTCAGCAGGCAACGCTCCAGACATTTGTACCTGTGCATGTCCTTGTTTTAAAAAAGGGGCTAATGCATGGTCAATGGTGCAGATGTCTGTACCTGTTCATGGTGCATTCTCTGATAGCTGAAGATTGAATAGTTCAATAGATGAAGAGTTTGTGTGGCTAATTAGTATTGACAATGTTGTTTTTTGTCACTTTTTTATAACTCTTAATTCTATAAACCTAGCCTTTGCAGATTCATTTTATTTTGAGCACCATGTGTGGCCATATGTGCCATGTGAAAGACTTATCCCCTCAGATCTCAGAAGCTAAGCAGGAGAAGGCCTGATTAGTACTCTGATGTTTATCTTTGGAAACAAAGTCACACAGTTGCACGGCTGTGGCTGTCCTTAGACAATACACACTTAGCCTCGTGGTCTGTTGATCGGTGGGCTGATGAGTCTACAGTGTATGGAGAGAATAAAGCGTCTGTGGGTCTTTATAAAAAGCATGAAGAAGTGAGATAAAACTGTCATTTTTATCCCCTTTATCAGTCTGTTTATGGGTACGGGGATGGCAATCAGAGCTGCCACCTACTCCTCATAGCACCAGCCCCTCACTGGTGGGTCCACGGGAAGATGGCTGCCCAGTCATCAAAGACACTGCCTTGGTGTTTCAGCAGGGACTTCAGACAAAGTGGGGTTGTGCGTCTTGATCAAGGACACATTGATAGCAGTGGGTGCAGATGCCTGCACCCATTAGGTTCAAAGACCAATGCTCTACCAACTAAGCCATTATTATTATTCATTATCTTCCAAAGCATCAATTGGTGATAGATAGATCAGGTTTTCTCTTCTACTTTTTAAGCAGGCATTCAATAGTCTATGGTTTATTTGTAAAATAATTACACTGAAAAGATGCAGATGCCAATTATTTATTCAAAAAGTACATTAGGCCTCAAAACCTTCATCAGTTATTTGATTGTTCAGACCCGTGCAGAAAAGAGAAAAATATTGCACAAAGGAATTTTGAGCAACTACAACTTTAGAGTGCGAATTCTGCTCCTCAGTTAATGTTTTGGTGTGTGTTACTTCCTTCTACAAAGGAGATTGTACCATTACTTTTACTTCTTTCTCCTAAAATTGTCATAATTTAAGAGGAGCTGTTTTTAAACTTTTGAAATTCCTTCCTTGTGCAGATAACTTGTCTCATAACAAACCTGCTGCCAGCACAGAATACCAGGGCCAGAAAGTGTGAAGAGAAAAACAAACGAGTAATTCCTGAATTGAACGGGCTTTTAACAGGTCCCACATCACTCGCCCTCTAGTGGTGACAGCGATGATTACAGCAATTCTTGCTGTAGAGTGCATTTCTGATAGGATGACTTCCATACTCCTGTTCTTGTATTCAAACAGCTTTAATTAGTTTATTTAGTTACTTGCAAAATGATTTTCAAGCCATACTGGTATCCAGTCCTGCTTTACATGTTCATTTGTATTTATTTATTCCCTGCAGATTTTGGGTCACAGGACTGCTATGACATTCCTAGGTCATTTCCTTCGGACAAAAGCTGCTCATTTGATTTCAATGAAAGCTTCAATAGTTATTTTGTAAGTATATTATTAGGTGATACTGTTTAGGGTTTTTTTGTAACGTGTGTTTTGTCTCTTGTACCTAGAAAAACAAAGGCATGATGCCCCTGGGAAGCCAGTCCACTGAAGAAGTAGATCAGAGTAACTATGTTCCCATGACTGCCAACTCTCCATCACATCACTCTGACATTCTGTCCGACGTCAACTACGTACCCATGACCCCAAGCAATATGGAGTTCTCCTCCCTGGGGAAGCAGGTGCCCCCCCCTGCACACATGGGCTTCCGCTCCAGTCCCAAGACCCCCCCACGACGGCCCATGATGAGCGACTGTCAGCCCCCACCAGTGGACCGCAACCTCAAACCTGATCGCAAAGGTGAGAGCCACCAAGGTACTGAGGCATGTACTGCTTTCTAACATCCTGCTGTGGGCTCCTGGGGCCATCGTGTGCTGACTAATGCCACAACTTCGCTCTTCATGCTTCATCCTCAAATCTGCTTTTCTCCAGCACTGGCTCATGGGGATTATAATGAACACTTCTCTGCTAAACAGCGATTGTGTATTTATACTTTGAAGCACATATTAACTAGATGCCCACCCAGTGACTTTCTTTCAGCGAGCGTGTCTACTAATCCGAATAGGGTCTAAGTTTCAAAAACGCTCACAATTTGACAGGGTTATCAAACTGTTCTGACAAGTTTTTGTCCTGTCTTTGTGCACCCCACAGAGAAGCTGCTCAAGGCTCCAGACATTTGGATGCTTTCACCAGAGCCTTGTAGATTTCCCTTATTATTATGTAATTATAAATGAGTTTGCTATCACACATATGTTATAAGCAAATGCTCGACAAAAGTAGTCACATATTATATTTACTTTCGGCATTTACAGAAATACATGTACATGTGTACATACAGCTCAACTGCACCAGCTCCTCAGTTGGCACACACAGGTCTACATGTGTCTTTATCAACCAGACTACATTTCAGTAGGTGGAGGATTCAGTTTTCATTTGTGCTTTTGTAAAAACACTCACCGTTAATTCTGCGGCCAAGTTAAATTTTTGGATACAATTTGGGAATTGCACCAGATACCGTAGAGAGATGGGTTTTGGTGTTTTAAATGACTCCGGTCAGTGTAGTGTGTGGGCCCAGTGTATGGCTGTCCCTAACAAGCCAGTTTCACCTTCAGATGAGTTTGTCCAATGCCCTCAGCACAGATGGGCTCAGACAAAAGCTCTGTTATTCGGATGAGGCCATGTGGAGTGTTTTGGAGGTCGGCTGATCCCTGTGCCATGGACTGACCAAAGAGCCGAGTGGTCACCTCTGTCCCCTTTGTTCCACTCATCTGAATGGCGTCCTTTGATTTGAGACCTAATAGAACCAGGACTTTTAAGTCTGTGCAGGCAGAAGTAGCACACATATAAGAGCAGCCCCAGAGTTGTGATTGCACATTTTAATATCATTATCAGAACATTACAATTAAAGGCCATGTCACTGATTTTCAAGGTTAAAACAGAAATCTTTTATTTGTTCCAAAAGGGCATATTTCAGTGTTGCATTTTGAGCGTACAATACTAATGAAAAAAACTTAAAATTTCTACTGCAGAGTTTGTGAAAGGTTACAAATGAGTGCAATAACAGGGCAGTGCTTATGTGCAGTACTGCATACAGACAAGAATAAAGTGACTTAAGTGTGTTGACAATAATGTATTACTTCACATCTTACCTTCTTATGCATTTAACTCGCTAACATTAGCGGAGCACTCCGGCATTCTCTTAGAATGAACATGCACAAAATTGAGACCCAAAACAATGTAATTTATGATTGTATAAAACTAGGACATGCCTAAAAGTGTCCCAGACCTTCTATTGTATTACTGATCAAGTAATTTAGTTATTGTAATGATAACTGCTGATTGACGATCTTTCAATTTATAAATAAGATTGTATGATCTGCCTATAAACTTCCTACTAAATGTTTTAAATCATAGACTCTATATTGATTGTCAATGCTAACCCTCTAGCTCAATTTAGCCCATTGGTGAAATACTCATGGACAAAATGTAGCTTTTACTTGCTATGGCTCCTACTGACGTACATTGAAAAGTAAACTTCTCTTACTCCATAATCGTTTGCGCTCTCTGTGATCCCTAGGGTTTTCTTAATAAACATTGTTTGTGGTCAATCCTTATCTCTGAATTTAAAATCAGAGGCCTTAATTTGCGGGGGAAACTTCAGCTTGGCACCACGTCTGCCCATAAAATGACATTTGCGCAAGATAGCTTAAATTGAAATGGTCTTCTGCATTTGGGCACTCGCTTAGTCCACTCATATGGTCTTTGGTCTGCAGCCAGTTTTCAAGCTGATATGTAATCATAGTGAACAATAGCCTATCTGCCAACATATATTATTGTCCTCTTTTACCATGTCTTAATCCATGAGCCATTCCATTTTGCTGTCTTCTCTCTTGATCAATCCAGATTCTTTTCTTCACATTTTCATTAATAATCTTGAATAAACGCTCTGATTAACACCAAAGCGCTCTTTTCTTCATGTCAAAGTCCTGTCTGAGTTCAGTGTAAGTGCATGCAAAGATGTGATCTTGTGTGTTTGCGTGGGAAGCCTCAGCGCATGGAGCGAGGTGCATGTACGTTCGCATCGTCTGCTGTTGTCATGACAACCGTCCATCTCGCGATCCACACACAACATGGCGTGTGATCGATGGATCATCTCGTCTGTGGCTTTGCATGGCAGAGAAATTGTATACATATGGGTGTCATTGCTGTGATTGCCAAAGTATTTGTAATGAGCCAAGTCTTCTTTTACCAATCAGGTCAGAGTCCTAAAATAATAAGAGCAAAAGGTGTGGGTTTAGAGAGAACGGACTCTCAAACCATAGGTGATTTGCCCAGGGGACGCCGCAAGGGTAGGTACCACACACTCTACAGTCCCATCTGTTCTCTGCATGCACTTGGTGATCTACCACTACTACTACTGAAGGATTCCTCTGGGCTTCTGTCCTGTTTAAAGTGTATTTACTGCAAGGTGACATATGCTTAGCTTTCTTTTGTTATCATTTTGATGATTATGGCTTACTTTTTTCAAAATACTTTATTTAGGTGTTTTTTGGGGGGTATTCACAACATAATTGGAGGAGTAGGATACAACTAACTTCCTCCTACTCCGTTTGAGCCTCAGGCTTCTTTGTGTTTTCCTTGTCAATATTTTCATCACTCTTGTGATTGACTGACACTGTTGAATGTCTTGCATGTATTATAACAGATCAGCTCACACAAATTAATACATGTATAAATTATAACATACAGCCTTGATATATCTCACTTTGAGTGTAATGAGTTATATAAGATTCAAGTTTAATTACAGATGTAAATGGACTTCTGAACGATATTGTTTTTTGTCAATTTTCATCTGAACTGTATAAAGAGTGTGTGCTCTTTGTTTAAATGTGTTAAATAAAGAACAAACTGAAACTTGCCGTGAATAACACACATGGAGCTATGAAGTGGGCAGAGCTTAAGGTTTCTGGAAGTAACCCTCCCAATATAAAATCCCCAGGAAATATAAGAGATTGA